>JTDE01000524.1:3301-19653 GCA_014338405.1 Paragonimus skrjabini miyazakii | reverse complement strand
TGGTTATTTTTTAGGGCGAGTGGTTCAAAGCTATTGAAATGAACTGATTGACCTGATAAACTACCCGTTCCCCATTTACCCCCTTTAATGATTCCCTTGTAAAATTCGTGATATAAATGTGATGTACTTAGCCTGATGATGAATCACTGAAAACGAGCTTGTTCGCTACACATTATTTTTCATGACTACACTGGGAATTTTCGCACCATAAAATGTTTGTTTGCTTCTTTTCTGTAACTACTATTGCTTGTCTAATAAAACTTCCCTTCTCTGTGTCATTTGACACGCTCTTGCCTTCATGTACACCAGGCTGTTTTAACGGGCTCGCTTTCCGTTGATTGGTAGCTATCTGTGGATTAGGGTTTGGTTACTCCATTTTGAACATCTTCCTGCTAGATAATTTGTATATCCGGTTAATTCACATTTGAAGTGAGACAGCATCTTCGTTTCATCAAACAGTACCATATAAATTCCAAACCTATCAATCACCTTTCCTGACGTTTTTCAGACTAGGAAGATACTCCCATTAACCCGATCGTCTAAATAAGCGTTATTGGAATTGTTGAGTATGAGTTACTGAGTGAATTACTCAAATTGTTAGCAGCAATTAAATACCCTTAGTTAAACGTAAGAGAATGAGACACAATGTGGTGTAATACTT
The DNA here is from genome assembly GCA_014338405.1 of Paragonimus skrjabini miyazakii. Taxonomy (NCBI): domain Eukaryota; kingdom Metazoa; phylum Platyhelminthes; class Trematoda; order Plagiorchiida; family Troglotrematidae; genus Paragonimus; species Paragonimus skrjabini miyazakii. The sequence goes on along the minus strand of JTDE01000524.1, from coordinate 18,992 downwards.
CTATTGCTTATGCCCGCTTTCGTCACCAGCAGAGCAGTATCGTAAATTTAGGTTTAAATATGCAGCCTCAGCATTGGTGCCATCACAGAAAGCAGTTAGATATGTGGCATAATCTGTCAGCAATGAACTAATCGCCAATATCAAGTCAACCTCAGCAACCTGTGCTTCAGTTATAATGAAATCCAAACCATCTATTATCTTTACACAGTAGACAATTCAGAGACGCTCTGAGAAGGTCGACTTGACGTAACAAACAGTACAATAGTTCACAAATCCCCGAATGGACAGCAATGCTTGTTCACTTCATGCAGCGTGTGATTTTTGAAAGTATTGGACCCATTGAAGGATGAAGCAGAAAAACGGTTTGGTGTCAACAAAAGGAAGGTATTGATTCTTGGCAAAATCTTCGGAACACTAACGTTTTAAACTAACAGGATGCCTTGCCTTGTCACCGAAATTTTCGTATAAATGGCTCTCATAAATATGCAACAATGAACTATCAGGTTTCACGTCAAGGTTCGTTGTAATAACAGCCAAAGCATGAGAGGTCGACGGGGTGGATAGAACTACCTATAAAGAACATGGGCAGTAGTGTTGATTAAGAGTTCTCTACACGAATCCTTTGTCTGTAGTTGGTGATATGTATAAGAAAAGTGGAAGTTAGCTTAACCTTGTTACCTTGCCAATTGTGGACATCGATCCCCATTCAGTGCTAAGGAATATTCTCAGGTTTTCACGTGATTCTAGTCGGCACAGAAGTACCATAAGCAGATGTAACGAAATCATAGGTTTGTAGGAATAAACTTGCAGTTCAGTAGACTAGAAAAGCAAACAGGTAAAGACATAGTAATGACGGCCAACTTAACCAACAAATAATAACAAATTATTTTTTGAAACATTCGGCGTTTGTCAAGCACAACAGCCAGAACATCAACAAACTACAGGGTGCCTTCCTGACTTCTCAGAAACTCAGAAAATTTATCATAAACCCTGACTATAAGGCTTACTTCGCTACTGGCAATGCCTCAAGTCGACTCTCAACCTCCCTTCAAAAACAGCTTGTGCTGACGCCGTGACTTTCTCATTACTCAGTATCCACAAAACATTCATCTTCCTGTTTGTCTATTCCCGTAAGCTATAGTTATATCCTTGTAGAAATTTGTTACAATGTTTTAGATAAATCACACTTTTTACAGGCATGAGTAGAATGCACGAAATGTCATTCAAGCGATTAGTGCATGATCGACATCTTATTTCCCCATTCACATCGATCAACGAAACGAAATCTTTCAGGTCACTCATCCGACATGTGTCGTTAACAACTTCAATACCGCAATAAATGACACTTCTCACAATTTCAGCGTACTATGAACTTTAAGGTCTCAACGGATTTTTCGGATAAAGCACTACCGGCTTATAATCTGGCCTATTGTAATTAACAAAGTTTGCTATTCTGCATAACAAAACATTAAAAAATCCTACATGGGATTCACTAACAAAAAATATTCCGCTGTCAAGTCCTTCTCCCATTCCGCTTGTGTGGGGGTGAGAATTATATCATGACCGCATACATGTGTGTATAAAGATGAAAAAGGAAGCTGAAACAACAACAAAGAAAACAATTTGAAAAACTAATTTAATTTATGAAAACAAGTTTTTCAGTTTTTAAACTTGTTCGAAAAGATATTGACCGTCAAATAGTGAATATTAAATGTTGGACTTAGGTAAACAGTTTAGTTTATGTTCACCAGTTGTGTTTGATTGAATGAAGCTGCAGTGTCAATAAGTCTGAAAGGAAGAGGCCTTGTCATGTACGAAACATTTTTACACTCATAAGAAGAGCACGTACGTATGATGATTGAAGGTTGCGTGTGAAAAAAAGTTTGAATCTTGATATTTCAAAGATTACAATTATAGGTTTCTACAGTGAGCTTAACACAAAAGCTCATCATCTACTGTAAGTCAAATTTCTGTGTTCATCATTTTCTTGTAGTTAATGTTGTCAGTGTAGAGTGACGTCCGGTAAGGATTACACTTTGATGGACTGAGCTTTGACTAATTTTTGGACACCCGAAGGCAAGTGTTACTTCATTTATATGACAGCTACTGTTTCAAACCCAAATGAAGTACCATAAAGTTATTGTAAATGAAATCAAATTATCAAGCGCCTGTTCACATAGGCTTGAATGATTTTCACGTATCGTAATTAATTTGGCCCACTAGGATAAATAGATTATTGTAAAGGCGTATACCAATTTACCGGAGTAACTCCAAATGATTATAACGGTCACGCATTCAGTAAAGAGCAGGTTACACGTTAGAAGTCTCTGGGTACCAGGTTGTCCTTGAGTAGTTTGTCGTACAGAACTCAGTGTGTGACACAATTAGAAGGCATAATGAATGTTTAAGCCAGTTAGTAAATGTACTCATGAGGGATGTAGGTAGATAAGTAACCAACTAAATCACAATTATTTATTTACCCAAATTCATTCAGAACTATGATCGTGCTCCACAGCAACAGTCAAAACCAATGCAAAAATAGACCTTTGAAGCTGGTTGTAAACTCAACACCAAATCACACTAAGAGGTAAGCGTTCATTTCATACGCGAAGCTGAGTAGTGTATTAATCCGTATTAATCGTCAGGATGTTGTCGACGTACCGCTCACATCGTCTTACAGAATCACCGATCGTCGCTTAGGAAGCTGAAAGCAAAGTAGAATAAAATTGAACAGGTTTTTCAAAAAAAAAGAAAATTTATCAGTCATAGTACTCCTTGATTCACATTCTCAACCCGACACTTCAGAACCCATTTAAGCCAAGTTTGAACCAGTCCAGTTCCAACCCTTGTGACCGTATCCAATGAAGACCGACGACCCGAGATAAAGTGTGTCCATCCGCATAAGTGTGTTAAGGCGGAGTTTTAGTTCAATCACGTACAACGTTTCTTATCACAAGCTGTGCCCACAGCACTCGTGGTCGAGCAGATAACACCATGTGACTCGTAACGTTGTATGTTCGATTCCCATTCAGACTATGTCTATCCGATGGGTCAAAACAAAAACGAGGCCGGTGATGGATTATCGTTTTGGGGGTGAGCATCATAAATCACTAAGATCGCAATTTCGAGTGCTTGTGTGCTTATTCAATGAAAAATGGCAACCTCAGATGACTTTGTTTATGCGTACAAACGGTATGGATGCAAGCCATAGTTTGATTTTTTGTTCACGGTCTGCACTCAGATTTGTTACGGAAGTTATAAACGCACTTCATTAATTACTGTGCGTAAATTAAGAATGTAAGCCGTTTGAAAGTGTTTTTAATGATGTTGAACACAGAGCAATAAAACATTGCAAATAGCAATGGCCTCGTACATTTTCCCCAAATTCGGCTATCCGACTTGTTGTTCTGACTTTGAAAGTAATCAGATCTACGAATAGATGTCACGCCGTTGTATCAACAAACAGGAATATCGACAGAATGTTTGCACAATTTGGTGGAGCCATATTCCTCATAACATTTAAAGATTGTGCACCACAGGTTCAGCAGTATGAAAATATCCTTGTAGAATAGTCATTGTATATTGTCACTTTCGAGGCCGGTTATAATTCACTGTCGCATTTTAATCAGAGGCGAACTAAAGACAAAATGGAATAAACGTTCATCGTAATGTCGCGTTAGTGCGCCACCAACCTGTAAAATCTTTAAATTGATTAGCCCTGATGGGATAATGTCACGTACGAAACAATGCACTGTACACGAACTTCATTCTGGTTAGCCCTTTCTATTATAACTGATAAACCCCGGGATTAAAAAAGTTTCCATTCATTGTTATTTCATAATGTCAGTATCACCATGTTCATTGTGGAACTTACTAAAACAGCTGCGAACTGCAACAAAACGAAACACACTGCATCGTCGTTTCGTAAAACAAGACATGATTTCGTGTATCACAAATGTTTACTGTAGCTCTAATGTACAATATTCCCGTCTCATCCACGGAGGGCTAACACGGTGATAGCTGAGCTTTATCAAACTATTATTTGAAACTTAGAAGATAACCGTTTTTAGGATCATCTCGTTTATCGGATACCAAATGAACAAATTGGATTGCCTGTAAATATCGAACGGAACGTTTGTTGAATTAGGCCATGTCACTGGCATCAATCATGGTGACTAATTGGTGGAATTCACGCATTAAGGTTGGCATGATATATCAGAAGAAACAGTTATCTCTGAGAATGATGACAATTTATATACAACTAGGTGTGCGTTGATCAGTGTGATAAGCTTACATAATGAGTTATTCTTTATACATTTTGTATAGGATGTATTCCGATACAATTAAAAAACATACGTTTATTGTGGTTTCATCAACAGCTTTTGTAAATTTGACATGGACAGAAATCCATACAAGTTACATCTACTGAAAAGTGTGAGAATATATCGGTTAAAAGATTCATCCTAAAATTAATAATTCACAGAAAATTCATCTAAACAAGTTAAAACTTTTCTGTTGAATAAAGGAAATTTCTGGTATGTTATTCCGAAGAAATACAATGCGGTAGGTGAAAAGAACTGTTTATTTACAAGACTATTGCATGTAGTTATGTTGCTATATGTCACGTAGGATACATACTGCTAATTCAGAGAAAAGTTGACTGATCTACAAACTGTAACACATATTTCTAAAATGAACACAGATATACGAATGAAATGTCAGAATGAAACATGTAGGGGAAAGCAAACATTCTGTGATTCACTTAATTTCTCCTCGCTTTGTCCAGCCATTACCTAAACAGTAAAGATTTGACGTTTTAGAAAATGCACAAAACACATGCTTCAAGATACTGCTGCCACCCAAAATCTGCCGTGTTGAAATAAAATTATATATGCAACAACCATTAATCTGCGCTTTATTTTTTGTCTTTTTACAATCTAACTATGTTTGCGTCAGTCATCGTATAGAATTGAATAAATTCCTCGGGATGTTTTCAAGTGTCGTTCACGTTTCACGATCCCGACACTGACAAAAACGACACGTTCTCTTCCACCCACCAGTGCGGTTGGCAAACTGGTGAATACGGTCGAACAGAACAAAATATTGTTTGAAAAGTGTTTGCACCCTCTGATACATACCAAAATGGTGACATGAGTTACAGTTCAAAGTGATTTTCCTGTGTTAGTCACAGTTCAGTAGTAACGAAAGCATTTCTTTTAAGTTCAGTTTTTTGAACCCGACTAAATTCCGCATCGCCTAGCGTTTTCTGATCAATGCACTTATTATCTTCGCATGGTCCACTATTCAGCGATCGTTTTCCAAAGTTGTCGCAGGGTTTGAATTTCCCTTTGTCTCCGAAGCCTCAACCGGGTCGCAGTTGTTACGTCGAATATTTGTCCCTACTTCAAAAGTACGCTGTTTTTTTTCACCGCAGGCGTTCTCTAACTGAATTCACAATCAAAACTCTACGTTTCAAAATACGTGCTGCTCCTTGTTACCGCACCATTTGCAGCAACCCTATGGTTAGTAATCACTCATTATTTTGACTAGTGGCCGAGGATTTTGAGTCACAGACCACCACATCTAAGCCTATGGTATTTTTTGTCCTTTCCGGGCATTATTAGCTTGCTTCCATTCTACAGAATTTTACCCCAGATCTCGTGTTTAGCCTGCATTAGTGCGCGGATCGCTCTAACCCGTGATCTGTCATTCTACCCTCTGTTTAAACCAAAAAGCCATACACTTATAAAAGAAGGCTTTATGTTTTGTGTTACCAGACTATGACGATATAACAGCACAATTTATCAGTTTTTGTTCCAAACGAGACTATTTCATAGATGCCGTTGGTTATATTAGTCATGACCGGTTCAGAAATAAGGATCACGAAAAAAAACTCAGTGACAACAATGTGAACGATCAGAAAAAGCTGATTAACGGCGACTAACATTCAGTCACATATGGATATGTGTTCACTTGTGCCCAATCACACTCAATTTCTACACAAATCTACACAAACTGCTCAGTCAACTGTTGGGGTATTTCCACAGTAGACTTTATGGATTTTGTTTGTGACCGACCCAAACTTTAGGAAAGATTTTTGTGTTCCGAATCTTACCTTGTGATTATGATTTGTGTCTCTTATTTCATGTTTCAAACTTGTAGTTGTTTACCAGCCGAATAGTAACCTCCCATGCAAACCACAACTTATTTTCGGTCCACCATTTCCCCTAAATTTCTTTTAAATCCATGGTAAATAGGTTGTCTAATAGGTACAAATGGTACCTTTCAAAACAGATAGTTTTTTTTGCAAACGTTGTTACGAATCCCATGCAATAAAACCTTTCAGAACGGACGACCCCGTGTGAAATGTTGGTAACTTCAACCAGTGTTTCCGTTATTTAGTCACCGGATGACTACAGTCTTCCGTTAGAAGGCAATAATATTAGTGAAAGTCATTCGGATAGGGTGGACGACAGAAATTAGTAACAGTCGCTCCCTAACAGAAAAGTCGGTTGCAGTGGAACTAGAGATACTCGAAAGTTTTATGTTTAGTCTCACAAAGTTGCCCGTGTGTGTGTACTTGAGTGATTCTACACTCATAGTCCTCCCGGCTCTATCCATTCAGACTGAAACTCGATACGGGATGTACTCGAGGTCACAGGTGGTGTAAACTAAGACACATACTGAAATGTGTGTCCACACGTTTTGGCTTCTGTCCTTATAGCAATATTATCTGAGTAAGGAGTATGTGATCGATACGCTTAGATCCGTAAAGATTATTTCTTGTTCTTCGTACAGTTGTCATTAGCTTATATTTTATTACGTGCATAAAACAAAATTTCACAGTATTACGCGTCTTGTTCAACAGTGCAAAAATTGTTCGTAAAACCACTCAATCTTCTATGTAATATAGTTGGAACAAGTTGGACTTACTATAGACAGCTTGGGCAGTTATCTAAAAATGCAAATATCATTTCTCTACGGATTCAACCAGTTGCCGAATGAATGATAAAAAGATCTTATTAATCCTGATTTTGTTACAGTAATTTATATCGCCAAGTAGATATTGTGATCTATCTAACGGTCAATGAAAAACCGACTTTACTGTACTCTAACGCTGTATGAGTTCAAACATTATAATTCGATTGGGTGAGACCAAGTGGATCTTGTTTTGTACCATATCGATAAGACTTTCAAAGAAAACAATTAAAATGTAAACTTCTGTAGCAAACAGTAGAAATTAGAATCTCTCTCTGATCGAAACCAAAGTGGTTTATAATCAGAACGTATCCATAAAGGTAATGGTTTTACGTACCTCAGTAAGCGGTTGCGAAACATTTACATACTCATGTCAGTAAAATATAAATCGGAGTTAGTGACCGTGTTTCGTGCAACATCATCGAAATTAATTATTAATTATTATAAGTAGAGGACAACAGAAGAAATGTGGAAAAAAATACGGACTGGGGTACATGTGAAAGACATGGAAAGATCGGTATGCAGGAAATAGTAAGAATGGAATGTAAACGAAAGAAAAACAATAAATTTTTTGTGAGTAGAAAGAAGGTTAACACTATTACTGGACGCATGCGTATAGATTCGAAAAGGTGTTCAACTTCTGCTCAAACAACAAGAAAGTTAATCCGCTGCAAGGTAACCAATGAATTTTACATGTACATTCTTAATTGATATGGAAGAGATTAAATTCGTGTAGCAAACAAGTTGAGCATCCTAGCAATTGAAAAACGGTTAGTTTGAAGAGATCACGTCAAATTGGGGGCCTTTAAACATTTATTACCTGTGAATCTGAGGAGGTAGTTTTAAATTTGTAATCAAAAGAGATCACTAAAGAACTTGTGATGATGCCGTCCTTCAAAAAATGAAAGTTGAACATCAATACTTTTGGATACACGGAGTAATTTACATTAACTGGTAACCCATCTATTCAAATTTGCAATACCATCTTAGAACTTAAGGAATCTAGATACCTGTGGATGTAGAACACCAAACAAAACAACAAATGCTTATTTTGGCCGAACAGAAATCTTTTTAAAAAAAGCTGTAAATTTCACCTAAAAAACATAAAAATTTCGAATGAGTTAAGTGGGTGACCGAATTCATGGAGAACGGGAAGAAATTTGTCTATTGACGCCCCTAAATCAGGAATGATTCAAACAAAAACGTTCTCAATAAAAACCTTGGAGATAGTGAACTTCCCTACTTTATAAGATTAGACCACTATCTCCCTATTGACAAGACCTAAACACTGTTGTGATCAAGGGAACAAAACCCGTTTACGTACATAACAAACTAGTGAACCCCAAGTTACACCGATGAATTGAAACCTATAGTAAATATGTCAGCACAAGTCCATAAATTGTTCTGTGGTGACAAGAATGCACGTGGACTTTTCTGACATGTTGCCAATGTCATCGTTGCAGAAGCAGCCGACCGAAGTATGGATGATTACTTTGATTGTAAGTAGGCGTACACTGAACGCTGAACGTACACACTAGCCCCCTGAGGTACAAGATCAGCCGAAATGCGCACCTACACACCGACCACTGTGGTTATTTACGTGTGTTTCCGTCGGTTACCTAGTTTGAATCGTGCCTTATCTGAATACGTTCATCAAACATAAAACTGTTACGACTATAACTGTGTTTGAGATTACTGAATCTACCTAAGTGTGTGTTTACTATATTGGCTACGAAAGGGAATCAAAAGTTACAAGTCAACTATAACACACTTTTTATACGAATAACGAACCAGGCCAAAAAAACAGTGCATGTGATTACTGAAGAAAATAATTAACCTTACCCTCTCACAGTAACTATGAAAGGTGGAACATGGGACGAAGGCCATCTATGTATAACCTATCTGTGAACGGATCGATCGATATTTGGATCGATCAATTTCCGTTGTCTATCATCAGCAGGTTACATGTTCACTGAGAACACGTCACTCAGAATCGTTCACGTCTTAGTTATTCTGAACTTAAATGGTCAGTCATTGATGTACTAGAATGGGTATTACACTGGAAGACGGTTTGACTGTATGCAAAATTGAGAATGTATAATTACTCTTGCCGTCTATCTTTAAGGTGGTCGAACATTATAGTAACAGAGAATAGTATTCTGACATCAGAGCACACCCTGGACGATTTTACGGACGATTGGTCCCAGTGACTACCATCTAAGTGGTGGACAATTGTTTCGACCCAGTTAGGTCTTATCTACACCACGCACAACAAAGAACCAAACCCACGAACTGTGAATAAAAGGTAGATTGTAGTCCAAGCACTTAGTCACCAGACCACGGGGTGACGGTCACCGGGGTTGTAAGAAGGTTTGTGAGTTAGTTTCCTTAGTCGTTGCGCTTACATTCGCTTGCAGGCTGAAATCTATCAGCCATTTTGTGGTTGGCCTGCAAACGAACAGGTATTCATTACAGAAAGAGATTTTGCGGACGGCTGGTCCTACTATTCATCAGCAAAGTGGTGGACAGCTGTTTCGACCTAGTTAGGTCTCATTAGCACCGAACATACCGAAGAAGTGAATCCACGACCCGTGAAACAGGTGTCCACCACTTCGCTGGTGGTCACTGGTACCAACCGTCCTCAAAACCTTTTCTCAACCCATTCTGGGGCTGTGGTGGATGCTTGCTCGGTCGGAGGCCGAGCAAAAAATGGCTAATCAATTTCAGCCAGTAAGCGAAAGGAAGCGCAGTGACCAAGAAAACACTCTGGGTGGTATAACGAATCCATCAAGTTTCATTTGCTCTGGTTTGGATACAATCAAAACTTGAAATTGATTCATAGTGCACTCAAAAGAACAAACGCGTTGATCACAAATAACGCCCATTTTAGGGCCAACAACCTACTGGTGATCGGGGTGGGTTTGTTCATCGGATACGATTGTGGAATGTAAAGATTTCATCAAAAATACTTTAAATTTAGTTTGTTTTCATTGTTATTCAACTGCAATTGTTAACAATAGGAAATGATGATGGAGAGAGATAAATCAGTTTGGGACAAACACCTTGGAGGGCAGAGAAATTCAAACATACAACACCACTGAACAGTTTCATTCCTCCGGAAAACTGTTGAGGAGATTGAAAGATAGCCTGGAGATTTTTGTGGATAACTTCACCCATGATAACAGTAGATCGGTAGGCTTTTATACTGCACTTTATATAGTCATATTTTCCGTGTTAGACAAGTTGGCTTTATCATTCGATTAGCATGGAATTCAGCTGCAACATAACACACATTTGTCAGCAATTGTGCAAAATTTCAAACAAGTGTTGCACTGGGAAACAACTTTAAGATGAGCATTTTATTTTATGAGTTAATGGAGTAGTATAATGGTTTTCATCGTTTTCACAAAGTGCCCGTTCCGATTACTTGCAAATGAACGTTTTAATAAAGTTAGCAAACGTTTACACGTATTACTGTTTATGCAACCAGTCAAAATATAAGTGGCTAAATATGGGTCATATCTAGTCACGATTATACCCAGCGCAACTTCTCGGATGGAAAACTGTTATGTGCGTCGATTTTAAATGCAGCTGTAGGATAAATCTTACTGGAAATTTAAGGTCTGTATAAAGAGAAGACGATTACAGTTGTGTTTTGGACGGATTTTCGCATAATGGAGTAGTTATGAACACTCATATTGGTACTGCCTCTTCTTGTCCTGACAGCTTATGATCTAGCAAACGCCTTATTGGGATAGTTTATGAAATTTTACCCGTCCTGATGTGTCACATCTATAGACTGTATTCCGTAAAATACACATGAGCTTTGACAGCCCAACCACTTGCTGAAGTTTTACCAAGTTTATATACTTGACGTTCGCAAGCTTTATGTATCTGCCTCGAGATAAATCCTGATAACCTTCCTGCAATGATCGCAGCTGTCACATCCCCATAGACTTTCCAATCGGCCCCTTTCGAACAGTGGAAGCACTAGACTCGAGTTTCGATCTCATTAGAGCTCGTCAGTAGTGCATATCATCGCCACTGTCGGGACTTGAACCACGGACTTGCTGTTCATGAGGCAACCGTGTTTACCACTGCGCCATTGACCTCACGTTAGGTACGACCGAATTATCATATGTGAAACGCTCAACCACTTTCGCTTGTGAGTAATGATCAGGTTGCCCGATCGTCTCGAAATGGAGACACAGTTACTGTCTGTTAATTCCAATCGATAACCCCGCGATTAGGACTTCCTAGACAGGTCGAGATCTCCGATCTCATTAAACCTGCTAGGCGATATTTTAGGTTACTGATGAGTAGTCGGGGATTCGGCTAATTTCAAGCTGAACATCACCCACAATCTGTTAAAGTGTATTTTTATTTACAAGTCGCAGTAGTGATGAGTATTAAAAAATCGAGTCAACATTTCAAACTACAAGATAGAAAGCTGCATTTAAAAAGATGTAATTCCAATACCAAAATGCGGCAATATGTCGAACTATGGTACGACCCGTACGATTCACAAATTGACTTAACTATACTAAACCATACGGAAAAATGTCAAATCATTTCGACCAAGTACTATACTTCAAAATAACAACAATGACTAACAAGTGTTTTCGACAATTCACCAGATCAATACAATTATATATATAGATTGAACATCACCCACTGTATTCCGTAAAATACACATGAGCTTTGACATTCCAACCACTTGCTAAAGTTTCACCAAAGTTTATGTACTTGTCGTTCCCAAGCTTTAAACATCTGCCTCAAGATTAATTTTGATAACCTTCCTGCATTACTGGTCAGTATTATGGGAGTTGGATGTTACAGTATGAACATCACTCATAGCTGATCGCAGCTGTTGCATTCCCATGCATATAAATCAACACCTTTGGAAAGGAAGCACTGCATTCGACTTGTAATTTTGTAAGAGCTCGTCAATAGTGTACATCATTCCCATTACCAGGAATAAAACTCCGGCCGTGTTTTCCTGATGCAACTATGTTGACCGTTGAGCTAGTGAACTCCAGTAAGGGACGGCCAAAGTAGAATATATAACCGCTCAGCTATATACACGTTTTGTTCAAAAATAGCATGGTGTGTAGTTGGTACATCAAAAGCCGTGTGAAATGAACATAATCCCGAGAAGATAGAATCAAGAATGGTTGTGAAGTGAAGTAAAAAAACGAAAGTTTTGAAAGTTTTTAACTTTTCCTCCTCTGAAAAATATCATAAAGCATCAATTAAACAATTAACTAAACGTGTTGGAAGAAAATGGAGGATGTAACGTGAACAGTAGTGCAACAAAATTGATGGGAAGCATAGTTTAAAAAACATTTTCTGAGAAGAGATCATCATTAACGGAGATAAAAAGCATAGACTTGGTTGTAACTAAAGTACGCTCAGTTAAGTCTCCTAGAGGTTCACATTTCTATACCGAAAAGGTGTCTACTTTAATTTTGATAATTAGTTTGACCGGAAAATCTCGTTGAGGCTGATTTATAACAACGTCACCATAATATTGATAAACCATCAAAACGTTTCACACCCTATTAATAGCCGTTACAAATATAGCCTCTGACTTGGTCATATCAGAAGCCCGAAGTTCGATGTTGTTCATGTTTGGAGTCGAAGGAATAAATGACGTTGAGAAACGAAAAAAATTCTCCTCAATTTTTTATAGAGAAAGTCAAGATTTCTCCTGAGAAGTAGCCAACCTGTTATTTTCAAACTGATATCAGCTTAGCAGAGTCAATCATAAATATATATTAGCTGATTAATTTTGTATTTTATTAAAACCACCTAGTTTTAACTACTCTGATTTTGATGTTCACTTGTTACTGTTGCAGGCACCAGCTTTAACTGCTTAGTAATTACTAGTCCAAATGAGTTTGAACACTATCGTCTCATAAGCTGACTTTACAAAAGATTTTTAAATTGGATCACTTGTTCAGAATATCTTCACTTTTCAGTTTTTAAGCGAGTACGTTTCGGTAGTTGTTACTCTCACGAAGTACAATAGAGGGCTTCTATTCAAAAAATTGTACGCCCGAATTTCTATGGGATTGGCCCGAGCTTATAATACACCAGGTTCAGCGATGCCTGCAGCGAAGCGGTCAGCCCTACTTCAGTGCTGTGGAAAATGAGTTGTATTTGCATAAATGAATGTTCATTAGTAATTTAAATTTCAATACAGTGGCAATTAATTTGAAGTTTTTTACATCAGCAAACGTTCCAATAACAGTTTTTCAGTAAGTTCATGTGGATCAATTCTATGTTGAGATACTGTTACCCGGCAGGTTAACAAACCGGATAAGCGAACTCAGTCATATCGCTTGAGTTTCCAACTTATCTTTAAACATTCTCCAGTATTCTTCCGAAATTCTCTGTAATTCGCGAGTACTTCACCATTGAACACAAAGGTTTGGGTGTGTAAAAGTGTGATAGAGAAGTAAGCTGGCGTACTAGTGTTCCTAATACTCAACAATAACCAAAAACCAGCCATAGGATAGAAACAACTAGCACTGACGATAGTTCACAGTTTCCATCGGAGGCATCACCTGTGTAATCCCCCTCGAGTTTTCCCGATTATGTGTACAGCTGCAACAATCTGGATATAGCTTTAAACCGAAGTAACACGGCTCAGATTTTCATATTCAGTTTTATGCTTAGGAAATGATTTAGTTGTTAGATTAACCTCACTATGGCAACGATGCTGCATACTAGTGAATAGCAATGTATGAAATGATGAGTTATAAACAACTGCAAATCGCGTGCTGCATGTTTCTAGTGATTAGAATAAACACACAGGGCTTGTCTGCCGTCGAAAGTCACGGAATCACATCATATCACGCAATCTATTGAAACAATTTATAATAACCGACCTCCCCATTTGCACCACTCAGTAATTAAAGAAACCAAGTATTACTTTACATTAGCGGGTCTCTGCTTAAAAGAAATATTCCGTTGCCGTGTCTGAAGACAAACATAAACAGACGGTGTTGCACTAACAATAACGCCCTGGATGAGATCTATGTAGAGATTATAGACACACAGGTAGGTTCTGTTGTTATATCTCCTGACATCTACTTGCTGAAACAGCGACCAGCCCAGACATAAATTAGCTGAGTCTGTACTTTACTACTTGAGAACAAAATGGAAAATTGCCATTTTGCTGATACCGCGCTAATTATGAATCAGTTTTAATCTTGTTGAATCCCACTACAAGATGACATTCACAGGAAATGTGTACAAAAATAAGACGGAGAATATTTATGTTCGTCCGAATCTGTGTTGTACGGTACAGAGAGAAAGGACAAGCCAGAAGTGTTTTAGTTTCGTCAGTCAGCAATAGAAAGATTTCAGAAGAGAAAGTCAAAAGAAACTAAACGGACTAGAAGCTCAGCCATTGACTGGAACAGACGACGGACAACAAATAACAGCTGGGTACTGTGAAAACTGAGTGCTCGGAAATACTCCCAACCTGCTCCAGCAATTCTGATTGACAAATTTTCTGAATACTTGATAGAATGTCTCAAAAACATGTTAGTTAAACGAGTGAAGTTGTTTAACAAATGTGAAGTTACGACAGACTGTGGTGTGGCAACACGAGACACTACAAGGATGTTGTCCGCAAGTCAGACGACATGTATTTTTTAATATGGAATATAGAAGGTGGTGGTAGATTCTATATATATAGCACAAGTCTCTTCCTGTATACCGGTATTGCATTGAGAAGTAGCTCAGTTTGCGCAATCTGCCTGAGTAGGGTACACAACTTAATGTGGAAACCTCTTTTGTGACTTTGTGCTATAACTTCACAGTCAGAGTAATGCCATTCCCAAACTGTGAAGACAAGCTTGAACAATCTGAGTTAAACCATCCAAACAACCTGGTGAGTTCCTCAAAAACTACAGTACTTTTCCTGGTCATTGGTTCATTGTTATGAGATAAATTTAGGTCGCTTGAAAACGTTGGAACCAAGCCCCACCGAGGAATAGTGGTCCTCAACTTTTGTTTGCTAGATGGTATTCTATACACCCTTCGAATGATCGATATGCGTAATTTTCAATTTAGTAGCAATAAACGAAGCCAATTGTATGTGACACGCTAGTGTACTATGACTAAATCACTCCTTCGTTTCTAATTATCCGTCACTGTCAGTTGTATACCATAAAGGCTTTCTGACAATCTGTAAGATTTCTAGCACATGTAGAATGAAGAACAGACGTTCTAGCCAGGAACCCTTTGGCGTAACATTGCAATCACAATACCAATCCAATAAAATCCCGTCCAATTTGACCCTACGGCGGCCGTTTTGATAGTAATCAGCAAGCCAAAAGAGTTGACGATTTTCTGCACCATAATTTCAGATATCCACGTGGAGCGGTAACTACGCTACACAATCGAAGGTGGGGAAACATTTTTTTAAAAATACATCCACTGGTCTACCTTGAACAATCATGTTCCTGAGAAGCAAGTAAATCGGTATCATACGCATATTCCATTTTGAAATCTATGATGACCAACAGCTAGCGGTGTAATTCGACTGAAATGCTTGCGTAGCTGATGAGCAATAGAATCTTAACAGGTTTTTCAGGAACCGGCGGTAGTGCAGTCAACCTAGAATTGTCGTGATCAATATTCAACCCATAACATTCCCTTTCAGATGATATACGACAAAATGAAACACGGAGGTCGATAT
>JTDE01000523.1:214613-236973 GCA_014338405.1 Paragonimus skrjabini miyazakii | reverse complement strand
CTGGTTATCTGCGTCTCTATTGCTAATGTCCCACTGAACAGGTCAAAACTTGTTCGCCAGCGAATGTTGGCCACTGCCGAGGCCATCGCCATTCGATTACGTAATCCAACCTTGTGTGGACAGAAAAACTTTGTTCAATCACTCCAATTGCCTTGGCCATTAGCTGACTCACCCGATCGATATGTGGGCAGTTGACATCCAATTGGCGTCCAAGAAAACACAAAATTGAGATGGTGTGAATTTTGGACCAATACCAAGTTTCGCATGTAATCGTTTTTAGTTTCATTTTCCTTTATAACTGTAACAGCCTGATGAGATTTTATCGAAAACATATGTTTGCTACACTCTGTGTTCTATAACAACAAACCTCGATATGGAGTCCGCCAAATATACAAGCTCTGCGACTAACGATTCATGTAAGTATTGTTAAATGCAACGGCCGCGTAATGACGGAGCGATCAAACGCGAATGAAACCTTGGTACACATAAACAAAGAACCAGCAGTGAGAAGTATGGAAGGAAAACTACGCGAGAACAAGTTCTCACCATTAAAGAATATCAAGATATGGTAATACATCAAGAGTAATGTTCATGGGAGGGATGATTTTTCAAGCGCATCATTTGAATAGTCGTGTCAACCTCTACAAGAAGGGCTCGCAATCTCTATCAAGAAGATTTCGAAGGTAAGAAGAATGATCAACGAGGGGGGAATGAATTAAGATAGTGAACGTACTCGCCGATTTTCCATCAACTGCACGACAGTCGTCACTCAGCGCAAGCAACAATTTCAGCAGCCTGTATCGGGGCCTCCTACCGTTGGAACATTATGAGAACGAATATTTAGCTTATCATTGGTAAAACCTGACGGAGATGCCGTAGTGTTCATGGCGCTGGCTTCATTACCGGGAGTCGTAAGGCTTTTGGAATCAGATCAGTTGCCGATGGCATCTCACTGAGGATTTTGTTCCGTCTGCAGCAGTCCAGTTTGAATCTTAGAACTTAATGATATTTTCGACGGATTTGTAAGAAGTGTTCAGTGACGAAATCTAGGCTCCGGTGCTGACAAGTAAGACACTATTATCGTGAAACGGTCGTAGAAAAATGCGAGGTCTCTTCAGAAACTGCAAAGTGAAAACGAGGTTTTATCAAAGCTAATAAGATCCCATTGCATACCCGAAGATTGTCCGAACAAGCACCTCAACTATAGCAGTCTTGTGAACAGCACATATTTTTAAAGGTACGCAGATCACGTATTTACAGCAAGGAGATGGTAAGTGGGAACATTTGCATCGTTACTTCATATGTGCCTTTTATAAATCGAACGGAACATCGCGGGCCTGTGTGAGACACTCCAGGAAAATGAAGGGAGTACACAACGTTACTAAGCCCGTTTAATAAACCGCGGAATTACTAAGCAATTACACACAAAAGAATTGAATGCGAATTTTCCAGAATCGGAAATACTTATGATGAGTTTCTCAACAAGTTTGCATCCGAGCTGTACGAATAGTCCGCCGGAGTTGTCTATATTATTGTACAACAGAGTACGTCTGGCGCTTGCAAGTGTGTTTGACCCATCAAGTAAGTTAAACCGTATATTACTTTCAGTTCTCTTTGAGGGAACACCATCGGGCACAAGCTGTAAACCAACGGGTCAATTCTTGCGAAAAGATTGTCACTACACTTCGAGTTTTATTACTGCAAAATTGCATTGTTCGGACTGAACGATCAAAGTTTGTGAGGTTATGTGTGTCATAAGCCTACGTACACATCGATGATTCTTACTAGCCGGCACCAGATATTCTGAACAAAACGACAGATTCAAAGGTAAATAGGCATCTACCAATGACTCTGGTTCAGCTAGAAGCCGTTTCTGCGTACTTTGTCTCCGTTTGTTGCTACACAGTGTTTGTCGGTGTACTCGCAGAAATCATCTGCTACCCGCGGCCAAGGCATCAACAGCCTTATAGTTCCAGAGTTTCTCGTAAAAGCAAGCTCTCAGCTCAAATTTCGATGTTAAAGCATTCGAGGGTCAGTTTAGAATCCACGGTTTGGCTAGCGATTATTCTCACTGACCAATCGACTACTTAGACGGATCGTGACAGTGGGTTCGCGGACTTCCACGCTTTACTCGCTGAAGTCCGACCAGCCTTAGGCCTTGCATCAGGTTCCCAGATTATAGAAACTCTGCCGATTTTGTCAAACAGTATTCTCACTACACTTACAACTGCAGATGCAACAGTTCATACCAATACTGCTTTCAGTTTTTCGGTAAGCTCATTCGGCTCTGCTGGGGTGAACAACAACGTTAGTAGCGAGTACGCTCCGGCTATCATGTGACAGAAGGAAAGAAACACAGAGGACGGTGTAGAAGTAACAAACGTGATAGATTTGACGCTTTGGTGAGAACCTGCAAATTATCGGGAATCATCAGATCTTCCACATCAAACCTACCTAGAAAGCTGGCGTCAATACTTTCCTCAGAGCTCACGCAGCACATGGAAGGCGTATCCAGTGGACATGAACAGACTAATGGGTTTGTTAAACAATTTTAGGAGCAATACTGAAAGAGTGGGAGAATCCATGGAGAAGCTGCCAAAGACAGCCTGATGGCCAACTTTAAGTAATTTTAAAACTTTAACAAAACCACTATACAGCGCTTTCAGGGCGTTTTATTTCGCAAACTTACATGGTGGGTAACCGGTTGATGAAACTGCAGCTGCAATACCTAATTTGCTGAGGCCAGTTTTCTACACGACTGAATTAAGCAAGGCACTTCTACATATTGATTCCAGGTTGATGGGGTCTGAATTAGACAAGTGGAAAAGCTCTGTCTCTGACTGCTCGACTCAAGCGTGATGGTGATGTTTAAAACGCACAGATGCGACCTGCGTCAGGTCAGCAAGTTTGTGCCCGTGGATTTCGTGTGATCCACCGTCGGTCATTCTACTCCTCCATGTAACTCCGACGTTGCCAAACGACGCGCGTAAAATCGCTGTCCTGGTTTTCGTTGGTCAGATTTCCGTGCCATACGAATCCAAAGAGGCCAGCCGCTTGAGTGGCAGAACTAGTCTGAGAATCCCTGTCCACATATCCATGCTTAAACCGAAACATGATCATGTGATTTGTTCAATGCTAGCTGCTCCTGGCCGACCCGCCGACACCATCAAAAACAGTACTGCATCACTTGTTCGCGCTGACGCTTAACTTCTGTACGTCACGAAACAATGAGCCAGCTCTAGCCAAGAAAAAGGGGGAGGGATATAACGGAACAACAATTTCTGGTGAGCTGCCACATATCCACCGTCATGTAGTACAAACTCTGGTCGATAACCCCAATCGTTCTGCTGTTTTTGCCCTGAGGTTTTGATAGTATCTTACCTCATGCACGGCCACAAATATTCCAGTGGATTAGACTTTATCCAATTGTATTTGGACACTCCAACGCCAAGGAAGTGATGATGCCTTGGCTGCCAAAAAAGCTCTTGATGTAACGCGAGTTGATTTGTCCGATTTCTCCACTATTATTAATAAATCTGTGACGTTGTGCACAAGCAAACACGGGCCGGTGATAATAACTGGCTGAAGAAGTCCCACCTTCAGTTCGACTGCTGGTCTCCAGCTCAGTTGTGGGCAGTCATTAAAAGGAAGGTCAGTTCTAGAAAGGATTATAGAACCGGGGATATGCTAGAAGCCCATTCAACATCTATATGTAATTCAGAGCGTTGAGAGGGTCTAAAGAGAAGACTGAAGCTGATCCGGCTCACTATAAGCTTTTCAGCCCAGTTTAGCTACGCTTCACATTTGGAAACTCCTGTCTTATAAACTGCCCTTTAACAAAGGCAAGGCTGGTGAGTGAGTCGGGCATTGACCGTTTTCTGAATGCGGTTTTCACCGTTACCAATAATCCTTCAGACAAAGTAGAGCAACAGAGCCAATGCACGAAACGTTTTGTGGAATAGGTGAGAATGTCTAACACCAGTTGTCAATACTGAATCGTTCGCTAGCGAGTTAAGCACAGTCTGTTGATCCGATAAATGCCTTTCTCAGCTTCCAATGGAAGCAATCATAGTAGATGTTCGAAACGGTTAATGAGGGCATTTATTAGATGGGCAGATTACGCATAATTCGGTGTGAATTAGAATAGTTAAAAAACGACTCAGTAGTACTCAACCGTGAAAAATCCTCAGAAATTGAACAAAGAATGTGCCCTTACATCAAGGCCAACTATCTGGCACGGCCCAGTGATGGGGATGCGATAAAATGGACTTGAGCCTACTCAAACAACGGGTCACTGGTTGCGTCAGGGCAAAACGTATGTCCGGCCGTCGAGAAATGATGGAACTTACAAGTTACTCAAAAGAAAATATAAAGCGATAATGTTTAATTTTGGCATTTAGAGATGTACTCGGCTAAAAATAAATATATCAGCAAGGCAAACGGTAGCAGCAGCTAATGTAAGAATAAAGATGATTAATGCGGTTTATTTAACGGAGATAATAAAATGTTAGACCACCATTCAACACTAATCAGGCAGTTTAACAATCTTCAGAATGATGCAACAGACCCTGATAAACTCAACAGCCTGCCTTTCCGTAAGATGGGTTTCAGATTGTCTACGTTGGACCCAGAATGTCACTCAAGAACACTGTGGTAATCAGGGTTCCTCAAGAACTCGTCTGGGCCCCGTTCTGCCAAGAAGGCGCTTTCAGGTCTCATAGACGTACCGCCACTGGGGTTGGATGACTGCCCCAATTAATGGTAAGAAATAGACTGCTGAGGATGAACGAAGGTAACAGAGACGGTGATGGACCAATGTGGTCAACCAAGTGCTCGCCTCCAGCAGGTCAAAGCAAATATCCAGTAATGCTCAGTGGGTCAACCTCTGTTGAACACCTTTCGGCCGTATGGTGGGCTTCGGTACTATTATCTCCGATTAAATGAACACCAATGTCCTATGTTATCGGTCCGTTAGAAATGGCTTTCGCGGACTATAGTTAACTCAAAGAACTATCGGGCTCTGAGGAATGTCATGTTAAACAGGCTGCTTACTACGTTTGTAACGCTTCACTTACACTATCCAGTCCAAATGAGTTAATCATAGTTACGGTACTAAAATTACGCTAGACCTGGAATAAGCTGTCGGTCTACCTGTCAGTGACTGGATAGACTCAACATGAAGTCCGTGTTTTACAGTCCACCACTGAATGAGCTAATGAACGAGACTTCGAAAATTTTATGCTGTCGTGACCGCGGATTATACGTGTATCTGCCGAAAATGAACAGATCTCAGAAGAAGCACGTGCGATTGGAACCTTGCCTCTTCCGATGCGTTACTTATCAATGTATTTTTCCTCAAGTGACGCGGCATTCGCGCAGTCCGCCAGGGTCCGCAGTTGAGCCTGTTGCTCTCGGACTGCAATCTAGACTTTCTCCGCAGGTTTAGTATTTGCACATTTTCATGGGTAATTTTGAATGATTGTCCTTACCAGGTTCCTATACTTCGTCGAAACTCACTTTACACTTCACGCCAGTCGCTTTCATCACCTGGGTAATATAAGAGGATTTCTGGAAGCAAAGAAAACATTTAGTTGTCATGTAGTTGGATCTATCAGGATAAGCTTGGATTATTTGGTGCTAAATAGCCTGAGTGTAAGAATGTTTTGGATACATCGATGTGCATAAGTAGGTATTACAATGGGAGACGCTGCTAGAGAACCGGTTTCAAGTAAATATGGGTAAATCAGAGTGAACTGGACTACCCGAAGGCCACATTATAACAAACCATAGTTATCAGAATTTGTCCACGCTGTATTCACACCTTATTTCTACTATCTTGGATTCTCTGATAGTCGTTTTTGCTAAAAATAACTTCATTCGTAAAAGTTGGTGGCCAGGATATTTTACTTCCGCAATTTCGCGCGTAATTCGTTGAGATGCCGTATCATATTGTTGTGAGTTTCCAGCGAGAACATTGACTTTAAAACCATGAAGGAAACTGATGCCATCTGCGATTAAAACGTTGAATTTTAGGTGAACCTCATAATGGTTTTTAAGCTACCGAAAAAACACAATTGTTTTAATTTATGAACATCTTGTGACAATTAAAGTTTTGACAACAAGCGGCTTTTATAATATAATTTCATGGTAATGGTTGTGCAAATAATTCTGTGAAAATTGAAAGATGGGAAATTTCATTGTTGGTATTTCTGTGTTTAGGGATTACTCAACTTACTACGAAAGCTCAAATCGAAACCAGATCAAGAAGTGCGTATACTGCTTCTGGGATTGGATAACGCCGGTAAAACAACGATTTTGAAGCACCTTGCTTCTGAAGATATAAGTCATACAACTCCTACACAAGTAATCTGAAATATTTTATGATCAATACGAAAGGGTTTCAATATTAAAAGCGTTCAATCACAAGGTTTCAAATTAAATGTTTGGGACATTGGTGGACAACGTAGAATACGGCCTTATTGGAAAAATTATTTTGAAAACACGGATGTTTTGGTACATGAAAGTTTCGTATGCAAACCACATTTAGATTTACGTAATTGACAGTGCTGACAAGAAACGATTTGAGGAAACCGGTGAGGTAAGAATATTTGCAAATCACCCTATTAACAAAATTTCTTTTTCTACCATTGCAACGGTGTTCCATTGGTTATCATTTTAAATTTGTCTCACTGTGCAACTTTAATCTTTAACGTGTTCTGTGACTGGATATTCGCCTTTTGGGCTATTGAAGGGTGTGTAGTGGTCAGGACTGGTTACTGAATAGACTAGGTAAATTCGAGCGTACCTCAAAAAATGAACGAATGGGACAAAATAGTTACAAATTTCCAACAAGTTATGGTAATCAAAAAGGTTTGACTCACAGGAAAGCGTTCACAAGTGTTCGAGATGACCACCACACTATTCCAAATTACCAGTATCCGGAAGTGAGTGATATCACAGAGTTGCCGTGGACTGCTGAAGCGCGATCAGGGATGCGACGATGTTCGTAGTACAACGGAGCTAAAAAATTGGATGATAGATCCGTGTAGTATCGTCAAACGACTGCGCAACGGAGAGAAGAGCAGACTGACGTGCACAAAATTTGTATTGAATTGCAAGGTCACTTTTATCAATTTCAACAAAATGCAAAGGTGATACAAAAAGTTGTTGTACAAAAATGAAACATCGTTTGCAAACAAAAATAAGCAAATCTCTACAGGTGTACACCCAGTCAGCACGATTGTATTTCGAGTGTAGCCTGACTGTAATTTGAGAGTAACATTGGGACAAGTTGTGACACTCAAATGACACTCAAAAATCTACACTCAAACTACACTCGCGATTACGCGCTTTATACGTCCAGCTGAACTTACTATGTCCAAACTGGTTTTACATAAGGCTACAAACATGGTCGTTCACTTTCGTCGTGGAAGGCGTTATACCGCAAACGGAATAATCAGATTTACTGTACAAATATATTAGACAATTACAACAAGGAGCGTAAAGAGTTCTCTTTATCGTCTGCTGCTGTTAGCAAGGTTTTCAGCTGTTTGCGCCTGCGATGGACGTTCTATCTCATTTTCGGATCCTCCGCGGAATTTGCTCCCTGCCTTCTTGGTGTGTAACTCCGGCCGAACACTTCATTGTTGCATCTAGAAGTTACTACATAGGGAAATTGGATTTTACCGACGACAGCCTTCGCAAACAATTTACCGGAGGGAGACTTCTTCCCATTCACACCTCGCCAGTTGATGTCCTTCACCAGTTCGTGGTGTATTATAAACCTCATGACGTTAGCAATACAGGTGCTGCAATTGCTCCCGCCAGCAAGCACTAGATGCGCAATCTGACATTCAACAACGACATGTGTAATCCTGTTTACCAATTTGTTGTACAGCTGTTCATCCTCCTGCCTACACTGGAACAGAGTCAGATCGTCAACTGACTCGATTAACAGACGAAAAGGGAACTCCGTTTGATTGCACTGATTCATTTTATGTAACATAAACTTGCTAAGGCGTCGTAGAATCCGCATATCTTCCTCCAATCTGATTAGTCTTGTATTCATTTTTTCCCCCACAAATCTACAGTTAGACCTTCTTGAAGCGCACTTACTTAAAAGGCGTGTAAGAGTTCCCGCCTTTTTGAAGTTCTCCAACGTGGGAGCCGGACGTTCCACGATTGACATGGGGGAATTGAAATATGTAGTCATTAAAAAAGCGCAATTATTTAGACATGATTGGTGATAAACATGTTGCACCAGTGGAAGCTAATGCGGTCTCTCAATGTTAGACAAAGTTGTAGGGGACCTGCTTCAAAACCTTCTTTGCTGGAGGCTCCTCATACTGTATCGCTACAGTGAATGCAGTATTCAGATGCGGAACGTTATGTTTCAACTCAACTGTGGTTGATTTTCAGGTAATCACAATTGCGATACCTGCGATTTACTACCTGTAATCTGCAGTTGAAGGAGGCCATTAATCATCTATGTTGACTACCTTGTTTGTCATCTAGAGACAAAGGTCTTGACTCCTTGTATAGAATCTGTTACATCAATACATTGCGATAGTTCCAGGTTTCCATTGTCCCTGGTGCCATAGATTTTGTGCGAGATTATCTGATTTCGTTTTGAAGAAGACATCCGAATCTTTGTTTAGCACACACCGTGGAAACGCGATGTTACATTGAAGTACCTTGAGAGGTAACCGGTACACTGAGGGTTTCTTATGTGTGGTTCGCTTCTTGAAGATTACTTGCTGAGTATGAACTGTGTGAACCGGAGTAGCCCAACAAGATACGATATGGTAGGCTTAAATTAAACATACGTTGGGCGTCCAAACCGCCATAAACGGCTGAGCGAAACTAAATGGTATAAAGAAAGCCAACTGTACCTTATATGCGCCGTGCTGCAGTACACTTGTCCACGTAGTGTTGTTGTTGTAGTGATTCTCTCAGATGGTCAGTTGATTATTTGTAAACAATAACCGCAGCAGCAGGCTCGAGATTGATCACGGTGGAGTTTACCTTGGCATATTTTACCGTAAAGAGTGCGTCTCATCCATCGGCGCGCAGTAACTACGGTTGCGTAGGAAACCACCTACTCAACCTAGGATAAGATACTAACACCTCAGGTATATAGGCCGAAGTTCCG
Organism: Paragonimus skrjabini miyazakii; assembly: GCA_014338405.1. Classification (NCBI taxonomy): domain Eukaryota; kingdom Metazoa; phylum Platyhelminthes; class Trematoda; order Plagiorchiida; family Troglotrematidae; genus Paragonimus; species Paragonimus skrjabini miyazakii. The sequence goes on along the minus strand of JTDE01000523.1, from coordinate 227,822 downwards.
TTCATTTGGAATGGTTCTTTCAAGCCTTGGGCATTAAGGGAGTATTTGCGAGCAGACCACCCTACGTGCGACGCTGTTTTACCTCGATATTGTTTAAGATTTAGATCGAGGTCATATTTTAATAAATAAAAGAATATATTTTTCGACGCATTTTTACTTTGTGTGTCGGTGTCGGGCTGGTTTTTTCGTACCATCAAGTTATAACTACATATGTTTGTCACGCAACTGCTGGCGGGCGCGCGTTGATTATTATTTAGGAATACTAAAAACCTATCGTCTAAGTTGCAAACATATATACGTCATGATTCATACCTGTAAATCATTAGCTTAGTGAAAAAATTAACCCGCTATTGAGAAATAGAAATAGTTGTTCGCTGATTAGCTGCCGTAGATCGCTTTTGTCCCGCAGGACGAATGTTACGTGTACCATCTAGTTTGCGGATAGAAACTTCATGGTAGACAGAAACTAACCTGATACAGCCACGTAAATGTTACTGTTGTGTGGCTGGTCGGCGCTTGAACTAAGGTTAGTTAATGAATCATGGGAGTGAAAGCTGCAAGAAGCTGACGTGCGTATGCCACAATACCTCACCTTAAAACTCGGTTGTTTCCTTGTGAGTTATGTAATGTCTGTTTTGTTCCGGACATGGTTGATTTATACACCCGTTTTTACTCCTAAGTTAAGGCTTTCATAGTTGTATTGTCGTCAACCGTCAATATCACTCGTGATGAATTCCCAACGGTCTTTTGCCACTAATTTCATAGTGTTTTACCTACTTTACAAATATCAATCGTCTAAGTGCCATGTCGAAGGTCACACGACAGTAGCTACATTCGTGCATAATTTTCATGAATGGAAAAGTGTACGTCTGTTCAGCGATGAACTAATTACACTTCCTTGTCATAAACTAACACAGCAACTACTAAAACTACAACAGACAGATCCACATATTGGTTCAGTGCAACCGTGTCCTTCCTCGATGTGACGATTATAACCTACGGTTTCATATTTCATATCACGAGAGATTTTCTCTCAGATGAGACAAGAGGCTGAACGTTTACAAACTACGGCCAAGATGTTCAAACTAGGGTCTTGTTCATCATGACCAATAGTGCATCTGACAGCAATTTCAACATAACACACGACCACTAGAAAAACGAGAAAGCTCTTGTTTGGCGATAAGCAGTGTGATACGAATGTGACTTGTTTGTTTAGTCATTTCTTCATTGGTAGCGCCTACCAGCCTCATCTAAATATACTGTGGTTCGAGATAACGCTCATCGAAACAGTAGTGTAGAATGACCCAAAAGGTTGATAAATTTACCAAAAAGGGTGAAAATGGATAAAACAAGGCTAATTAGAAGAGTTGGAAACAGCATTAACGCAGGCACTCCTTACAATCTTGAATAATGTTTATAAGCAGCACTTTGAGGAGTCACAAAGACGTCAGTCAAACAGTTGATATGCGCACACTTTACACAGTAGGATAGTCAGGGCCTTCCTGTATCGTTACCACGTATTTGGTCGACCGCCATGCAGTTTTACCCAGCTGCTGCTGGTCTCAGGTGATAATGTTTTGTGCAGGAAACGCTCTGCTGGTATGCAGAGTACGTGACTAAACGACCACAGATTGTGCAAGCCGACTATTTGGTCAACTGATCACATATCCTGGGGAGCGAACAGCCTGTCACTTGGTGCCTCGCATGAGTAAACTGACATTACTTCTGCTCGCAGTTTGCTCTACTCGGCTTCTCTGCTACGTTACTGGAGAAACTAGATATCGTTGGCTAAAACCCTAGAAAAATACGGTGTTAACCCGCAGTTTGTTGCGCCGGTGTTAGTTTTTGCCTTGGCTGTTTGTAACTGTTGTTATTCATCCATCATTCCAGACGTGAGTGCAGCGTGAAACCGAGAAAAAATGGCTTCTTTTTATATTATTACTACGAATTTTGCCTCACGATTCCTTTTTTGTTTACTAATTCTTTTCGTTAGCCGTTTTCGTTTCAAAGTGGCTCGTGTTTGGTGCTTATCAATAGCAATTTCCGTCTTCGGAAAGGGGGCCCGAAGTCTATGTGACGACCACAGAGGCATCAGTTTGGTGTCTGTTGCGTCCAAGTTACTCACTGGTCTCATTTTACATCGGCTCACTGAGCCCACAGAAAGTCAGATACGTGAAGAACAGGCAAGATTCCGATGCGTTCGGGGGTGCGTTGACCACATTTTTACCTTACGACGTTTCTTGGAATATTGGCACTTTTATAGGCATCAGATGGTCTTAGATGGGGTCCTCGTGATCACCCAAACCGCTTGTTAAAGACGCTATCCGAGATGGCGGTGTGTCGCAGTCAATGGCTCATCTGCATCCATACCATTTCTACTTCTTCTGCTTGGAATTCTTCTATTCATTTTCAACCTCCCTAGTAGCGTTTTCTTCTAGGATATTCCACGTCACTGTTGAGGTGAGCGGAAGCCCGAGCCACAGTACTTTTGGGTCAGACTAATGGCCGCTATTATGATAATGATGACTCGCGTAACAATAAAATGAGTAATCAGTAGACTAAGCTTCATCTGGGAATACTGAGGTGCGGCACGTCATCCCTTTGTCGAAAAAGTGTAACGAATCATTCATGCCAAACCGCTTTTTATTCCAATTGCTCTTTTGGGGCTCGTCATTACTTCGAATAAGTCGACGTCTGTGACACTAATAAGTAATATTACGTAGTTGTTAGCTGTTGTTGGAACTGGTCCAACAGATTAATACCCAGTCTGTTGTCACTATCGAAAACCAATCGACAATGAAAAGCAAAGAACTCAGCGCGTTGACCCTTGTGTATTAGTATCGACCCTGGAAAATAGAGTACAGAGAAAGCACGTCAAGCTAGCGGGGCACGGAGCGAGTTGTGTTGTAGCCCCGGGACGGATGTTACAAATGGAATAGCTTGACTAAAACAAAAGTAGGCAAAAAGCCAAAATCATAAAAAATGTACAAGTTAATGCGACTATCAAAAATATCATTTATTATAGTCGCTACACTGTGAATTGATCCTTTTTCAAAAGATCCGACGTTTGACTGGACTCGTGTCAGCGGAAGAAACTGTATGCAGCATGTGCTGCCTGACACAAAGTACACCGTGGGCCTGGAAATTCCACATTAGGACTCCAGCACCCAATCAATTCACAGTGTGTGTGGTGTCCCTCCTATCACGACTATCCACTGCGTTGATTTTTAGTGCGAAATTTGCAGGCTTATGTTCTGGCTCTGTTACACGTCTGGCACATGCCGCATAGAGGCATGCGATTTATGTCGCTTGTTTGAATCCAGTGAATCTATCCATTATTTGTATGAGGTCAAATGTGTGATGTTTCAGTCAGTAATATTTCACAGCACTGTGTTTGGTGGTGGAAAGTTAGGAAATTTGGTGTTTGATACCCGTGTGAGCAAAGGAGTGTAAAGTGCGGGTAAAAAGATTAATATACAGGCGGTTGGGTTAGAAGTACACACGCACATACACCATAGGAAGTCTTTAATTGAATAAGCAAGATGAAGGTCCGGGGGGATTTTACATCATCGTTCGCTATTTGTACAAGAATTATTGCAAACTTATGGATTCCGCAGTCCTATTACACTACCACAGTGTAACAAGCGATACGATTTCCTTTCATTATTACATTTGGCGGTACAGACCAAAGCTATGTCATGATCCAGAGCTTGGCAACCATTAAGTTAGATCTCTCTGCCTGCAACCGGTTGACAGACTTACGTGGTTTGTTGTTTATTAATCAGGCCAATTTCTTTATACTTTGTATCCCATATTTTAAAATATTCCATTCGTTCTTCTCAGGAATTATCTGAACTGTTGGCCGAAGACAAATTGGCTGGTGTACCGTTTATTGTTTTCGCGAACAAGCAAGATTTATTAACAGCAGAGACTGCGGACAAAATCTCCGACGGCCTTGGTCTGTTGACGATCCGCGATCGACCTTGGCAAATTCAGGGTTGCTCTGCCATGACAGGTCAAGGAATCAAGGTGAGCGCACTCACCCTCTATATTTGTACAGACGTCTCTCAGAACAGGTAGTCGTTCAGGGTGAGAATTCAGTGACCCGTGTGATTGCGGTAGTTTATCCTTTCTTTTTCGCCCCATTACCTTTGTGATAATAAGTCGCTGAAACCAGGAGAGTGTTATTATCATGCGCGTGTTAGTAGAAGTTCTTTAGTACCGTTAACAGAATACGATGGTTACACATCTGTGAAAGTGTGTATTTGGTAAACTCGCTGGAGAAAATTTACATCTGGTTACATTGTATTTTATCTTCTACGAACATCGTCTTTTTGCAACCTATACTCTAACTCTCTATTAACATCTTCTAGTGGTGAGTCGGCTACCGGTTCTATCCCTACGTTGTGTACGTACAATTATCGACGTCAGTAATTAGTGTATTGTTGTGATAAAAGTACACCACCGTGAACAAAAGCAGTAATTTGCCTTCACCGATTATACTGGTTATTATCCAGTCGAGCACAAGGACCTGGGTGATTACCAAACGAAGGAGTTGCTATTTGAGGAACAAACTTCATGATGAATTATCACTTTGAATTTCAATCCTGGTTACTTGAGTCAATGTGATCCATCTCTTGCCAATCAACTGAATTGGCCATGCCTTTAATTTGTATGTGGCTTATTTTCTTATATAGTTACATTTTCTGTGGTGGTGAGAAACTTGTGATGTTGCTGTTATCGCATGCTGCCAAAAATAAGTCTCTGTATGATGGATTTCAAGAAGAACCACGGGAATTGAATTCAAGTGGTTCTTCTTGTGAGTTCCGTCAGCTACAACAAATTTGTTTCTTTGATATCGTCAGACTAAGTGAATAGTCATTTGGGTTTAAGGCGGGGTTATCGAATAAACATGAACTTGCTACCTAACTTGTTTCTTTCATTTGAATGGGACAGCCGATTTATTTTAACTACATTTACTGCGAAACTTCCGCTTTAACTTTAACGCTTGTTATCTGATAATAAATTGTTTTGAGCTATCCGCATGCGGTGCATCCCTTAAGATCATTTGATTGTTTGCTGTCAACTCAACAGTCAAAGAAATGATTGTCTTCCCTATGAACGTTAATGTGTGAATAACTTTCACTTAAACAACAATGAACGTGACACTCTTGTACCTCTGATCCTGTGGCTTGACCATGACGCTTGATGCACTTAAGAATCATGAGGAATGTTGTCTATCACGTCAGCAGTGACCCGGATCACCACTGTGTTGTTGACATAATATAACAATCATTTGGCGGTCTATATATAATCTTCATTGACATTTCTAACACTTATGCTTTGAAACGTTATTAAAAATGGCCTGCATAATCTGACAGCATTTTTGTAAAAATAACATTATATATTTTTTCTACCGATTTTTCTTGTTATCACTGGCGAGCGTGCTATACATCATTGATCGCATATTTAGTTAGGTATATTTTTCTATTTCTTTTCAATATCTTTTTTTTATTTAGGAAGGAATGGAATGGGTTATCAAGTCAGTTAACTCACGCGGACGATTACGATGATCAAAAATCTGTTTTTGATCTTCATTATCCTTTTATCTTTCAGCTTTTTGTTCGCCCACTGGTTGTTTCCGGTTTGTTCGTTATGGACAGAGTTCTTACGCTGGTTTCCTTAGTCTTATGCATTCGTTTTCATTCGTCAAACACATTTGCTGAAAATACTCCCCTTTACCACCGATGTCCGTGTATCATAATGACTTTATTTGATTCCAAATCCCTTTCGTATATGTTTCGTACTCAGTTGATTTCCCACCTGTGAAGCAATCGGCGGGAGAATGCATGTTCTGGTTTGTGCGTAGCATGCTTTGCATGTCGGCACGTGTTTTAAAATTCCTTTGTCCATCCATTATTTGTGAACAAATGCTGGGTGAACGTTAGGAGTATTTTCAGCAGATTCTGTGTGTCATCATTATCATATAAGCGGTTTTGATTTTAGGCTCAAACATGACGAGTGACTAGAGCGTGTGTACCTTCGTCAGCTGTCACACTCGACCAACTATGTTGATTAAATGCCCATATTTTGACATACCACTCATAAGTAATATAATTTTATAATGTGCATTTTTTCTAACAAAACAGCATTTTACGTTTTAGTCTAAGCATCATCCACATCGCAGCTTTCGCATTCAGGTAGATTTTCCAACCAATCTCATTAGGGAGAAAGCAATAGACACATGTAGACAGGACGAATGGTCATTGTCAGTTTGCGTCGGTTAGAGGGCTCGGTCCTGACGTGATAACGGACACGAATTCACTTCTCACTTTCCAATGTTGATCTGTTGCATCGCACCAGCACGTTTGTCATCTCTCCGTCGGAGTGGACATTACACCCTTAGTGTTCTAAATAGTTAGGCAAAAACAAGCAACACGGTAGCTACGAATTTTCTCTGGAATCACTGTATTTTTCTTGTAACAAGTCCATAAATCCCGCACAAAACAATATCACTCAGTCACAGGACTATCCTCTTAATCTGCTTGATTACTCTGGAAGGACAACAGTGATGGCAAATGTTCTTTCGGTATACCGTTGTAGGCAGAGAAATTGGTGGAGTGATCTAGAAAGGCCAACTCACTCCCCTCCCAAGGTGACTTCCCTGTTAGGTCCGAGTCAATGTTCTATGTCGCAACGTACAGTAACCAACTAAAGACAGACGCAACAATCAACGCCGCCGCATACCCTTCGCAGGTGACTTGTTTTTGAATGGGGGTCATCACATCAATCAGAATTGGTTGAAAACGGAATTTTGTGGGCCAAAGCCGACTAAGACATGATCACTACTTACTTATTCTCAGACGAAAATGGTGTGCATTCTAATAATTAGTGATGCGTGCGAGCGAACAGGGATTTTAACTGTACCAGATTAAAATAAGAATGAATTCGATTGGAATATCAGTGATCGTCTGCTTGCGTAAGTTGTTACATAACAAACTCTTCTTGTTAATTTTGTACCAGAAGGCTTCACTGATTCACCAAGATCCTGAACTAGCCTTCAGGATTGATACCTGATTACTTGTCACCAACAGATGTTTGAGAATTGATGATGACAGATTCACACTTGAATTCTAGCAGTTTGCTCTCCTACTACGTCATCATTTTGATCAATCACTTAGGAGTATATTCACTAAGGCCGTATCCAGAATTCTGTTACTGCGTTCAACCTAGCTGTTTTGTATGAATTTACGGACGCACTGAGATGCACATCGCTTTGTTAATAACATTTTGAGACGATAGATCCGCATTGACACAACCTGTTGCAACAATTGTTGCTCGTTTACTATTTTGATACGTCGTGAACAAAATTGTTGATCGGAGGTTATGGAAACAATTAATATCGAGCAGGACAACTCACTCATTCATGTACAAAAGCAGCCAACAGCAGTGTTGAATTTTTCTCAACAGGTTACACTAGCAAATTAACCTTGACATTCTAGTTTAATTTGTCTTGATCCCACTCTACTAGACTTGATAGACTCGTCGGTTGGCATATTTTGTGGTTGACGAGAATACCGAACTTGACTGAGCCATCTCACAACTTACGTCTTCCGATGTCAGTGTTTGGATCCATATAGGGGACCTGGCATCTGAAAGTAAAATGTCACAACTTTTACTCTAGTCAACTTAATCTATGTCATATTGCTTCGTACAAATCGAGACGAGTGTAAGTGGTTTTCATACAACATTGAATGTCCCTGTTTATTTTTGCATGGAATTTATTTTGAGGAAAATTCGAAAATGTTGCACAAAATGTATATTCCCAATTCTCGCTATGGTGCCGCTTACGACACGACGTTTTAATGGAAAAAACCCGGGAAATTTAAACAACCGGAAACAATGTCCGGCGTTCTGTTTGGCTGTTTTTCCAGTGGAATACGATTTAATTGTTGACACTACTACTTGGACATTGGGGTCGGACTCAAAAGAGTCTCACTCGAGCTATGTAACACGTTAGTGACAATGATGGAAAAAACTATTATATAAAAGTACACTCAGGACTAAACGTCTTTCCTCCCTAAAACTCAGGTATCAGATAACAGACATAATAAATATACTGATAAGTAGTGGATTCCATATGACACAGTTGGTTGGGTGGGTAACTAGGTCCAAATGTGAAATTTCTGAGCTTCTGTCGTGTCTTCGTAGCTCTGCTGGTAGAGCGCTTGCCGCGTTTGGGCATGGTGTTTCTGTCACTGGTTCGAATCCAGCCGAAGTCCAAATTTTTGGCAAATGGATCTCTTCTAAATAATAATATAAGCTGTCAACCGTCGAGATTCTTCCCAATTTTTTTAGGCATACTGTTAGAGTCAACTAAGATGACGCTACTATTCCGTGAAACTCACTTGTTTTTATATTTTTTTTCCTCGCCATACATTTGCATTTGATTATTACACTGTAACTTCGTAGACCATCATCAAGAGCAACGACAATCGGAGCTATCGTATCTACTACAGACATGGCTCAAAGCTGAAAATGATGATATTTATTAGAGGTAGCGTTGTGCGATGTTCATGTTCTATACAGTTGACTCACATCCGATTTTTGTTACAATTTCAACTTTTTACAATTGTGCTGATGACAAAGCGTAGTCGATTTCGGATACCTTTGACATTTGACAAACAAGAAAGAGTGAAGATTGAGTAAAAAAGGAGTTAACTATGGACAAGCAGGTTATACGTTCGTAAATATCATGTTTAGAGAGACAAGACAGTTTCAATCATTTCCATGAGAATGACTGACCTAGAGTTAATACTAGCAGGTAAACCTGGTTACCCTATGGACAATTGGGTGGGAGATTTTTGATTTCGATCATATTCTAGGCATGCTCAATGACTGTTAGGTATCCTTGAGCACATGGCACCGAGTACGGTGATAATATTTAGGTACTCCATATCTATACAACTTTTGGTGGATAGCCATACAAACACAAAAATGGATTTGGCGGTGATAAGCTGTAAGCACTTGGTTGGGTAGGTAACTGAATTCAACCGTGAAATTCTTCTTGACATAGGTTTAGAGCTGGGCATTTTTCTGGTTCAAAACTAGACATACTACTTACCGGTACTAAAAATACTATATTGTATCAGGTATGAATCTCGCAATAAATAAAAAATGCTGTGATAATTGAGCCATAGTTAGACTTTAAATGAGAAACCTAGAAGACGTAAATAATGATAATGATTTGCCTTGCACACTCTCCCCTGTAATAAACATATGCAAAGCGTGAAAACAAAAGTAATATCACTCGAGTGAAAATTGTAAGTCGGTATGTATCATGAATGGTGTTTACAGTGAAATCCACGGTAAACAAACATTGTTCGTCAATTATTTTTAGGCGTATTGGGCCGACTACACAAGGCCGATAAATGAGGCCTGAGAACACTTGGGAATTTGAGTCGTGGGCATTCATTTGGGCAGCAGACGAGGACGCAGCACTAGAACTGTTACCTGTGATTGCTTTACAATGGAATATCCTGCGCTTCTTCCTCAATGAGTGCCACTCACTGATAGGTGGACCGTCATGTGTTTCAGCTAGATTAGCATGCATTCTTCGGTGCTGGTTTCATTTAGTATTTCTTGTTCTACTAATGCAAATGTTTCCGAAACTGGATACAATGTTGGCGATGAACATATGAGTTCGTGTTTTGATCGGAAAAAGAAGCAACAAAGTCGGTTTCTGCATCATAAATCCGTTTCAGCGTGGTGCTGATTATCTTGCTAGAAGTATTTTTCGAAACCGCTTTTTTAAAATAGCCTATTATAACTTCCTTCTTGCAGAGTTCTAATTATTGTTGTTTTCTCACGGGCTGGGTCTAACCAACTTTCTTGTAATAGCTGCGAGAAGTTGATATCTTGAAGTGTTTTATGTAGTAAGGTCTGTAGCCTACATTTATTACGTACTGTTTACGCTAGATTGAACAGCGTACGAACGAGTGACCTTTTCAGGTTACAGAAGCGAACGTTACGAAATTCATGTAGTTACCTCTCCGTGTTGACTTATCGCACACTAAACTGCGTTCGATCAATACATCCAAGCTGAGTTCGCTGTGCGCAGTTACACCATAGGATTATTGGGGAACCTGAGTTTGATAAATTTGAACAAGTAAATTAATTTTGCAATTTGTTCTGTATTTCGTCCAACGGAAAACATTTAGCCAACGTAAAGTTTGTGTTACTTCCTCATGCGAAAGATGGGGAAATATGATTTTCAATAAATACGTTAATCCAAATAGGTTCAAACTAATTCAATATGGCTACACACTCTTAATGTTGGAAGCTTTCAGACACGAGGTAAAAACTCAAGTTTTCCACGAAGTTTTGATCAGTCGTTTGGAACCTGAATATGTAGGGCGTGAATAAAAATGTGATCATGAATAAAATTAATCGTTCTGTGTAAAAAAAACAATACAGCAGTATCGGCATTTTTGTAATTAGGACTATTCTAAATTCACAAATCTATCAAACTAATCAGTAACACAATTTCAGCACTCATTAGTGACGTCAATGCGTATCAGCGCAAGTCCTGTTGGACAGCCGCTATTCTGTGTCATATGGTGTAATGAGATCCGCATGCAACTAAGTCCGAGTATGAAATTTCTGGGTTATCTGCGTAGCCTCACCGCTTAGCCTGTAGATCACTCGTCGCATTTTGACATTCTGTTCTTGTCATTGGTTCGGGTTCAGTTGGAGCCCATATCTCTTATAGTTCACTCTCGTTTAAATCAACACCAGTTCAACACACCATGTCTGTGACAGTTTTTGAATGATCGATTCGTGGAATCAGCTCAACTTATCAACAAGTGGTTTATGACAAAAAGATATTAGAATGTTAACCGACCACTAGATAAGCCATATTAAAGAGAGCCATACATTGCTAGAATGGGTCTCATAGAAACAGCCGAACTGCGAATACTGGTTTAACCACGGTATTGTGGAAGTTCGGTTCCAGCCAATATTTATTTGTAATATTACTTTTGCAGTGATGAAGTCATGCAGTAAACTCGTTTACATCCCATGGTTTTCCAGAAAAACACGTGTGGTCTATTGCCTGGTTTGAATTTATGAGACTCCTATAATTTATTCGTGTATCTCTAACACTTCATAACAACAACGCTGATTTCTCTTTCAAAACTTAGTGTGACGAGCTTGTCAGTTTTCTTCGGTTTTTCTAATGCCTTCAGATGCCCGTTGAATGGTTTACAATATCGATATATTTGAAGCTGCTGGAAATTGTATGAGAGATCAACCTGCCTAGTCTTAAGTCAGCTATCAATCTTGGCATTTCTGTGGACCGTCACCTATAATTGATCTCTTGTATACTTTTCGGAAACCAGAAAATCCGTTCCAATGAAAGTGCCTCCAACTGAGTTCGAAATACATCTGCGGAAGCAACATTGAAATCATGTCTGAAGAGGTCTGTTGGAAATTCCCGACAACCGCATTTGTCTCAACTGCTTTTATGATACCGGCTTAGATGCGCTCCGCAGCTTAACTACAGTGATTAATGAACACTGCGAGTTGCGAACGGTAACCCGCCCATTGAGTCTGGGATTCCGTTGTGTATTTATCTTCATTGAAGTCACACGTGATTTCGATTACAACATTTCTGAGGAAAGCCACTGGGGGTGGTTGAAAAGTCGAGTATTGTACCTTGTTCGTAACGTTACGTTGTTCTTAATCCATGTGACACTAAAATATTAAACACGACACCCGAACTGTTTGATTTCATTTGTACTAAATTTGTTGCGGATATACTACAACCGGTGAATGCTCTGTTCATCACATCACTGACTCCTGTCAAAGGTGCTCCTTGTGTTCAAATCTAGGGATATTTTCAACTGCCGTGAAATTTCCTGAACCTCCGACAGGGGTAACGCATGTGACTGACTGATTGTGCGATGCGAATTGTAGAAAGACCTTAAACGACGGACATCAACTGATGGCTCTCTAAAATTAACACATGTGTTATTAAACGTAACAAGGCACGTCGTGTTGTTACCCAAAATAACTGCTAAACAACTAGCAGAAAGAATTCGAGATAAAGCTTCATCTGTTGCATTAAAAACCAAGCACTTAAAAGAAGCTTCCTCAGACTGATTGCCTCGTATGAATGAAAACGGGTTTCGGTACACTTGGATGTGTCAACCAACTGCAGGACTGTGACCAGTTTGACGGTTCTGACGGACTGTCTGATAACGCAGGCAAAGAACAGAGAAAAAAGTGGACATTGTTTAACACAACCTCATCTGCACATTTGATTAAAACTGTATGACCGTGAACTGACATCAATGTTATATAAATAACAGAGAGAGAATTGCACCCTAGAGGTCATTAGAGGTAATAGTTAATGTCCATGAAGTTTGACTTAGATGTGTTTCTAGCCTAGTAGAATTGCATCAGTGTTTGATCAAAAACTGAATTCCAGTTCACCACTGCATAACACACAAAAACACTTCTTTATGGTCACTGAACGTTGTGGACGGTGTACAGCGCTACGGGCATATGCGCAGAAACAGTGCATCATGGAAGTAGATAATGAAGAAAACTTTTAAAAGATTGGTGAAAAAATGTATTAATTGGTGACAACAGAATCGAAACGTTTATGGGTATGAAATAAACGATTAAGTACAAAATCATCAGTTGGCTATAAACAGGTTCAAAGTCTTTGGGTCATCGCGTAGAACCTAGCTTGTGAACTATTGCAAAACGCAAACCAGCTGTGATAGCTCCATGATGATATAAACACGTCTATGTGACGTGCTAGCTCACCAGTTGTGAAAATATTGGTTCAGATATCACTTGTATGCTTTCATATGAAGGATGAAATTCAGATTTGTAGGCACCACTAACTGCTTTCATGTTACTACAAAAAGCTGCTAACTTAGCAGGCAATATTCGACGAGGGAGAGATTAGTTCAGTTTATAGTAGAGTAAGGTTTCCAACCTTTCGAACAACAATCTGTTTCTGCTTCAAGCTGTTCTCCCAAACTCAGCAATTTTGCAATATAGTTGTTCGCTCACAATGATGAATATTACTGAATATCGCTAAAGAGTAGTATGGCAATAATAGAAGCAGACGGCGCATGAGCTGAAGTGTTTGTTGATTCTCAATATCCCAAAGCTCGGAAACTGAGATCGACAATA
>JTDE01000523.1:200878-214513 GCA_014338405.1 Paragonimus skrjabini miyazakii | reverse complement strand
AGCCCGGGATGTGTGGTGCGAGGAAGAGATGTGTGTAGGTGTTTGCTTACAGCATTTTATCAGAGAATCTAGCTGTGTAGGCTTCTGATAGACTCGGAGGTGCAAGCCGTATAGAATGCTGTACTCGGTGGTTACAGTGTAGTTTAACACAAATTGTGATTGGTTTAGGGCAATAAAAAACCTCTCATTCCAGGAGTGTTTCGGAAACAAAGCAATTGACGGACGCGGGAATGAAAATCCTTTGGCAGTGACTGTTCGAGGAAGAACAAGCACAGAAGTTCCTGGAGGACTCGAAAGGGTGTAGCTGAAATGATCGGAGTCAAGATCAACTGACTACTTTCAGAACGGAAGTGAAAGAGAGGACAGCCGGATAAAGAGGCTCTACAAAGTCTAACTGGACCGTTTTAAAGGAGGTTTAAATGGCTACAACAAATAGGCAAGCCAACCACTGGAATGAATGAACAGTTCTTTCCAGTTCCTGTCATACCAATACCGCTGTGTAGTAATGAACACCAGTTCATTGAATTGATCTGAATATAACACGTGCGCAAACACAAAGAAGGAGGATTCACTTGTACAGGCAATCTTGTCGCCTCGACTTACTCAGTCATTGCGATTCATTTATCACGATCCTTACCGAATGACAAATAATGAATGGACTGTTATACAGTAAAAATTGATATCTCCCCTTCCTTGCCCAATATTTAGCTCCGCATTATGTGTATATTTACAGTTTTATAGAGTTTAGGAAGTCCACATGCTATGCTTCCCTTTTTTATGTCTGGAAGATCTCGACAATCTATAAGCAGGATATTTGTCTGCCATTGCTCGTGTTAGTTAGGTTATATTGAGTACAGAGTCTCTACACACTCAAAAGCACTTCGGTTTTGTCTAATTCGAAGCTGTTCAAATGTGTACAGGATAACTAAACTATGTAAAAGTACGCAGTCTACACTGGTTGGATGGCTTACGAAACCAGTGAACAACAACATGGTGACAGGCTACGGGAAACCTGAATTCTCAACTTAGTCGTCATTATTTTCACTTATGAGTCATACTGCCGGGTAATATGGCTCGGGTTATCATTTGTTCTGAGAACAACTCACAAAGTAATAGAGTGATAAACAGCCAAAAATTTATGCAGCAAAATAACAAAGAAAACAAAAAAAGTTTCCGGAAAGGAAAAGGGAAGGAAATGTCAATAACCTTGCGGATACAGGTTTGCCATTGAGTACGATATTGCCATTTCGAAGATTACTTCCGATCAGCTAAGTGGATGGTCGCGAATTTCCAAACCAGTTAGACGGTTCCTGTCAACATTCCTCTGCGGAAGAGTGAAGGCTATCATAGATCATGACCATGTTATCTCCTGGCAGTCTTGTGGTTTCTCTCAACTATCAGAGCTCACAATGAAGAAAGCACGGTAAAGCGGACACTCCGTCGGCATACAGAATACATTCCTCAACCCGAGAAGACGATGCATTCATATTTCCTGGGCTGTTGGTCGCCAACATGCATATGTCCCAAATATGTTCCAATGAACTGCTGCGTTACCACACCGTCAACCCACGTGATGCAGATTAGGCGGCGGAGACAACCATTGTGGGATGCCGAGAGTTAATCTGCGTCTTCCAAAGTAATGGATCAAGTTCCCGATCCATGGAGCAGAACTGAGCACACACACTCATTGTGTTGTCAACCTTGCCTTTACCGGTCTATCGGAAGTCTTTGCAACTCCACAAACGTAATGCATGTTCTTGCCATTGTTGTGGACATCTCGTCAGTAATATTATAGGCCAGTTGAATTTGATTACACAATTAGATGTCGCGTTCGAGAGTCTCTGTTAGCTTACTGAAAACAACAAATTTTGGGTCACAACGAGCCCGATTTTGAGGGCAGCTCTTAACTACTAGATTCATAATCTCGTGAGACTCATGTTACTGATGACCTGTTTGTATTAAACGATCAAAGCAAGTTTTCCCAAAGGTTTTATTCTTTTCCTACTTCTGTTCTTCCTTCTATAGGTGCAGCTAAAACTGTAGGCATGTCTAAATACCAGAAGCATTTCTTTATCGTTTTTAGTCTAGTTGGCAATCAACAACCACTAGTTAACCATTTCCAGTCCATTTACTCATTGATTTCAGTAGACCAGTTTATCACGTCACTTTGCACACCATATTCTTATGCATTGTTCCGTGAAATCCCTCACTGTAATCAGCGGGTAGTCTGGACACAGATTTATGAATGCCAAAAATGTGATTCTATTTCATTTTCTGAATGTTACTGTCCTAGTCAGGTAAGAACCACAGCATTGTCGCAATTTAACCAAGAGAGAGTAGCCAGAACACCTCATTCTTTGTGGACTAATGAACTGAAACCTGCCGCGTCGATTTATGTGTAGTTAACTTCAGTGATTGAATGAGCAAGTTCATAAATGGAAAGTCCAAGTTATTTGTCGACAACATGTGTGTGAAACGTTTTGCACTAAGTGAAGTATTTTTGGGTTACTTTTGTGATTTCGACTTCAGAAAAATGATAAATTGAATGATCTATCAGGATGTGCCGTAAAATATGATTTATTAAAAATGACTATCGGAGTTGAACATCACCCACAATTGATCGCAGCTGTCGCATCCCCATAAACTTTCCAGTCGGCCCCTTTCGAAAAGAAGAACTAGACTCGAGTTTCGCTCTCATTAGAGCTCGTCAGTAGTGCATATCATCGCCACTGCCGGGGCTTGAACGACGGCCACGCTGTTCATGAGGCAACCGTGTTTACCATTGCGCCATTGACCTCACGTTAGGCACGACCGAATTATCATATGTGAACGCTCAACCACTTTCGCTTGTGAGTAATGATCAGGTTGCCCGATCGTCTCGAAATGGAGACACAGTTACTGTCTGTTAACTCCAATCGATAACCCCGCGATTAGGACTTTCTAGACAGGTCGAGATCTCGAATCTCATTAAACCTGCTAGGCGATATTTTAGACCACTAAAATGGTCTAAGTGAAAAGTCTATGGGAGTGTGTAGGCCACAAACAATTGTGTGTTATACTCAGGTTATATTCAAAAAAACCAAACTACTTCTGGGCAGTTCAATACAGACTGACAAATTATAGATTCGTGGTTATCTATCATTCAGTCCATTTTGAGATAAACGTGTGAATAGTTAAAAAATAAATCAGCTAGCACAAAGAGAGTCTAAACATCGATTTATGTTAGAGTGCTGTAATATTTCCATGTTCTATACATACTCAAAAGCAGTTACTTACTGCAGGCCAACTATAGAGTAATGTGCGAATACTGGTTTACATATGAGGACAATCTGCAGTCTGTTTGAGACAAAAAGAACTAAAACAGACTATTGGAATGGGCTATAAGAACAATGCAAATGGGCAGTGAAAGTCGTAAAGAAGCTGTCTTGCTGATTATATTTTACTGTCACTTATAACCCGGTTGTTTGTTTACAAAGTGCAGGAATATTTGATGCTGAATGCTTGAATATAGACGTAGCTATTTTTAGTAGTTAGGTTACTTTCTCTGTCCTTTTTCCTTCCCTCTTCTTGTACAAGGTTTGCTCTTTACTTCCTGGTTATGTGGCAGTTAAGCATAAGTGATGAGGACAATGATGATTAACGTAATGTGCAACGGAGAGCAGGCACTGAGGAACAGCGTTTCTCTGAAGGACGAGGGCCAAACGCGAATCTGGAATGGTAACGAAAACGGACAAGCATGAGCCAGAGGCCCAGTAAGTCATGCACACAACTTACACAGTCGAAAACTCAAATGGCGTCAATCACACGACAGCGAACTGTATTACATTAAGAACAGGCATTTCTCGAACTATGCTCAGTTTCAAGCGTATGACAACGGCAAAAGTTTGATGACTCATGGGTAACTCTTAGATTCGTTTGATTTAACTTGAATTTTACACGTATTTCAGCGCATCTAAAGAGATTTTCCGATCATTCATTCTGGGTAAGATTCAGGTTTTGTTCTTGTTACGAACCATCCTTAGAATACACCTTTGTGGTGACCAGGACATGAGCTCCGATCGTATTGGGTTAAAGCAACTTTGCAGATCAGCGCTCAATTGATATCACATTAGGCACAATTAATTTATGTTACTTAAACGTTCAGCCATTGTTACTTGTACGTTTATCACGTTCATTCGAGTAACTGGTCATTACTAGATATAAAGATGTAGATTTATACCTCACTTGTATCAGATGTGGTAAGCCTTTTAGGCGGCTGGTGCAGATGAGTGGATACGGGAAAAATTAGTAGGTTGCTTCAAAATTGCACATACCCCGACATCGACAATGCCCAGTGTGTCTCACGTAAACATGTAAATCACTTGGCGATCTGTCAAATACTGCCGTCAATTGCCAAGCACAAACTAGAAATTAGTCAATAAGTGGATCCATGAACATCGTTCGCTGTGATCATACCAGACTACATTAAGTACTCAACTTTATGGGAGCCTTTTATAACTATTGAGCTGTGCTCCCAAAAATAGTTAATGTGACATTATCAGCACTGCAGTCTAATGAGAGATTACATGTTTTGCGTGCTTTATTACGTTTATGTTGCACGTCGTGTGATCAAAACAGATCTATATCGCAGAACACAAAGCATGCCAAAATCAAATGACCACTCCAAATTTTAATAAAATCTTCATTACCAAACCAACAACAAACGGACAAATTTTACTCGTAACCAATCAGCCGAATTCGGTCTGAAAAATTACTGTTGAAAAGATATTTCGGGGAAAGCGACAAAATTTCCCAAAGCCGCCAGTCGTAGTGTTGAAATGGAATGTATACTAGTGTAACGTGCAGTCGAAACCAGCGAGCGCGCACAAGTTGAATTTGAATTATGTATCGGGGTGTGTTGCTCTGTTGTCGACGCCTTTTTAGTTTTCGTTTGTGTAAGTGGTGTGCATAGCTTACTGGGCCTTTGGCTCATGCTTGTTCTTGTTGTTTCCTTTTACAGAACTGTTGTTGGAACCCTCTATTTTGGAAGAACGCTGTCCCCTGGTGTCTGCACATTGCCCCAAAGTTGATCCGTAAGTGTAACGGACAACCCGAGGAGAAACAGCCGGCTTGCGTGCTACACTAGGGCGTGTTCGCTTTAGCACTTCAGTAAAGTGATTGGACATACTTCCAATAAAACAATACCAGACTCAATTTTCTGTTTGTCAGAGTTCGTTACGATACGGACTAGAAATGCGGTTGCGCTTACCTGAGGTGACCGTTTTCACCATTGAGTCACTGGTCCTATATCAGGATCGGCTGAATCAGCTGATGCAAACGCTAGACCAAACTTGCTTGTGACTCATTTTCTGGTTGTCCGATCGCCTCGAGATGAGACATAATAACCGTGCTGTTAACACCAATCAGAGATCTTGTGACGAAAACTTCTCTTCCAGTTAAAATTATAAAGGTCATCAAACTTATTCAGTCATATTTTGTATACGGATGTGCAGCAAAGGATTCTGGTTCTTGTACATTGAGTATAAATCAAAAATGACCACAGCTGTCGCATTCTTTTAGACTATTCAGTCGATCTTCATTGTTTAACACTATTTTCGAGTTTCGTTCTTGTTAGAGTTCATTACTAGTGTATATCATTGTCACGGTCAGAATTGGGATTTCGAAGGAAACTGAATGAAAGGTCTATGGGAATGCGACAGCTGCAGGAAAGCTACTATTAACAGATGGATAGTCATCAAATCCTGTTTTGAGGCGTACTGTTCTTGCTAGGATGTTCAACTGGTTACATGAAGTAAACTATTTTGCTCGAATGTAGTCAAACAATAAAGTTATCCAAAGTAAGTGCTGGTTTATTTATCGTTAGTTACTCGTATAGTAAAAACTGACTGTCGCTAAATGAAGTTATCCGTGTCGTCAACAGATCAATGGTTAACCCAGTGGCAAGTGTAACGAAAGAGGCTTTTGGTTTTTAATCGATTTTCCCACAGTACACATTTGGACGAAAATAGTTTAGGCGTCTTGGTAAGAATAGAACACGAGAAAAATTCCTGCCAAACGATTGTAATACTCCCAATTTCTCCTAATGATTCTTCGATTCTAGTTACACGCTCACAACAATTGCATAAATCCACACATTTCTCTGTTAACTTTACTACGATAAACTTATTCCGATTTAGTGCATGCAATTCTGACTTTAATCAAACGATACACGAACTATTACTCCAAACGAGGATGTTTTTAGGCATGCTATCTTTGATTGATAAGATTGATTGCTTCGGATGTGAATATCTAATAATGGTTCACTAGGTGAATGTAGCGGATAAATTACAGACAATTATACCGCGAATGAGTTTATGTATGCATGCGTTATGTAACATCAAAGAGGATACTGAAAGGAGTGTTAGAAAAAATCCTTGAACTGATTAGATTTAGACGTTGACGAATAGAACAAAATTGTCTATACCGTGTAAGTGCACAGAGATTGTATGAGAGATGAGATGAAAGAAACCGGATTTCTGTGTACAACAGACAACCTGTCAAGTAAGCAATCCAACATATTTGAGCAAGCTGTTGCTGGGCGTAGTCTGTTAATTCAAGTTTACATTGAGCTGAGATGAAACAATGTTGTCTTCATATGAGTTCGAGGTACGTCAAAATTGTTGTGTAATACGCTTTCTTGTTCTTTCTAATAGTCCAAAAGAAATGCTCAGCAAAAAAGCAGAAAAGGGCGCGTCCGCACAAATTATCAAATATCCTCTTATCAGCAATCTACTCGTTTCTAGGGGCGTGTGTGAAACATGCTTGGTTACCTGAAGATCATCAGTCAATGAAACGGAACAGACACTTAAATAAAGAATTGAATTGTCAGAGAGGAAACTAACGGGTGATACAACCTTCACGCCCATAGGATGCGAAATAGGTAGATGGTCATCCGTTTTTCTTGCACTGTTCTATTACGATTTCACTTCACTAAGTTCAATTTTGGTAGAAACACGTAAAAACATAAGCCACACCGTTTGATATATTTATTCGGAATTTAAAAAAATCAAACCCACCTTAAATGTAAAACAAAAACTGGTGAACAATAACTAGAAATTCATTTAGTGCCATCGGTAATCAGTTTGTTTAACAAGAGTTTGAAACCGTATTGGTTCGTTCTGCGGTTTAGTGAGTGATACACTTCGCACAATAAATACTGAGTCTACTTCTCCGCTGGAAAATGAATATGTGAATTTGTTAAACTGATTAATACTCAGGGTTAGCTGTAAACATAACATTATTCACAGTTCAGCGAGACCAAATCGAACGCATCGGTAAAATTAAGAGAGGAGGAAAATATTGGCTTATGCCGTTGTGACAGTGACCAATAGAAGGATTGGCAGGTCTTAAAAAATGATCTAGCACAATTGCTAAAATAATCTTGGCGGATTCCACCTCATTTCGCACTGCCAACAAATTCTGGGGGCGATGAAGCTCAGGTAAAAAGAACTATGCATTTCTGGTTGACAGAAATGAAAAATATATGACCGATCACATTTGTCTGCCCGTGGAACATTCGTTTTAGGTTGGCGTTGACAACTTACCAGTCAAAGATAGCCGGTACATTCATATATCCCACAGCGCTGTAAGCTCATTTCACCCGAACCTGTGGGGTTACATTTTCTTTGCGTACCCTGAGCTTGGATTAACGGCTACGGAACAGTCATTTAATAAACGTTTAGAAATCAGTCCAGATTACAGTAGTTTAAGTGGTTATGTTCTCTTCTGTCTTCTTCTGACCAAAGTTTGTTCACTTGGTTTCAGCCTACCGTAAAGTAGCTACATCCGGATCCTGTTGTCGATCGGTCACCGTGTTCTGGCCACTATTGATTAAACTTCACCATGGGTTGAAGTCCGTCCATGTCTCATTGAACACATAACTCAGTATTCTGGATTTTATCCAACCACCGGATATTCAGGACACGCCTCGGAAATTTCAAGTACAACCGGCTTAGATTACGCACATTTCTTTTACGTAAAGTCCAGCTTAGCTACCGCACAACAGCGTGGCGGCGCCATGGCTCTAGCCTAGTTCGCATCTTCACGCTGGGGTGGTTCTAAACCCATCTTTTAAGTTGAGGGACATTAGCAATAGCTTTTGAAATACCAGCTCACATTTCATTATCCATGAGCAGATCCACTGAGAAATTGCTTCTCAAGTGGCATAAATATCCGCATCTATCTACAATGTCCCCAACGACACAATTTTTAGATACAAACTTATATACATAAAAAAGCTGATTGTAATGATCCTCAACTCTCAAATACTTGTACAACTAGACCGGAGATGGAACAAAGTAATCACATATCCATCAGGTAAACGAAGAATGATATACAGGCACTGAACTAATCGGGAGGACTGTATGATTTAACAGACACCGATTCTTGTTGTTAGCTCCTTAAAATTTAAATGTTATAGTATTTTCCAAGGTTTACATAGCTGACAACAACGCTGTATCAGTTAGTTAAAAAATATTCAACTCTCACGTTAGATTGTCTAAAGGGATGTAAGAACAACACTGAAACTACGATCCTAGGAGCTTGGGTTGGTGTTCTATCTATCCTAGGTCGTAGATTACCAGTTCGTGCCCAATGATTGCTCGAATAAGCAGTTTATGCTAAATAAATTGTTGAACTAAAAATAATTTAGTCTGCCTAATACAATTCAGTATTTAATCTACAAGTTACTTTATTATGTTACTCTATCGTTCACCAACCCTGGTTATTGACTATGTCAAAAAGGAGGTGGCTGCGTTGTTCATCCGGCGCATTGGTTCGGAATTCCAGCAAACTTGTCCTGGTTATACGAATAGGTTATCAGTGTTTTGTCCTGTTTTTACCTGAGTGAATCAGCCTACGTCGAGCAGATTGACCATGCTGCTCGTTAAATTACATTTGAAAAATTCGGGCTTATGCTCAGTCAGTCATTAGCTACATCACCCTCTCCGTATGCTTACTGCTCATTTGTCAAAGGACATTACTTATCAAGTACATCAGAAAGTTGAACAGAGCTACGGAGAGATCAAGGAACAGTGTTCCAGAAATATGAACACCATACTACCTTCTCTGTGTGAAAGCGGTTTGTGCCGCCTAATCGGCTTAAAATCAAATCCACATCGATGTCGCTGATTGGAGTGGCAGTGTATTACATTCAATGGTCTACATGCTCGAACATTATGTTTTGTTTCATAAGTACACAGACATTGTACTTTTACATTTCTTTCTTGTCTGTACACGTTAGCGGCTAATACTGTGAAGTCATGTAACCATACAACGCACCTAAGTTGAACCAAGTGTTGTTCTGTAACACGAGAAAAAGAGTACACCGGCGGACCAAGTTTAACTGTCTCATTATTCAAAAACCTCATCCCACTGTGGCTTATTTGATGCAGTCTGCTTTCTTCTTCGAGAACTCGTAGTCGATCCGAGCTATCTATCGAAGACTATGGGTACTGTAGTGACATTTTAATCTAAGCTTCTTGAATGATCTCCCGCAGATGACATTCAGGCACATATAATTGTTCGTTTTCACGCTATTAACTAACAAAAGGCAAATATAACTTGGTTAAGAATCAGGTCTTATGCAGGTCAATCATTAGAACGCTGTTCTGTTACATAAGCCACATTCTTGTCTTGATATTAATGTGCATAAGACAGATGTTTTCCCGAACCTTTGAGTAGCAGGGAATAAACTAACGAATTGTAGTACATTTTGTGATAGGATAGGTAGATGTAATTTCTTGTGTTGATTTTCTTTCAAGAAAGTCAGGTTGCGGTTACTGTTAAATTTGTAGGTAGCTGTCTTGTTAACTCCAATCGATAACACCGCGATTAGGACTTCCTAGACAGGTCGAGATCTCCGATCTCATTAAACCTGCTAGGCGACATTTTAGATTACTGATGAGTAGTTAACAGACAGTAACTGTGTCTCCATTTCGAGACGATCGGGCAACCTGATCATTACTAACAAGCGAAAGTGGTTGAGCGTTCACATATGATAATTCGGTCGTGCCTAACGTGAGGTCAATGGTGCAGTGGTAAACACGGTTGCCTCATGAACAGCATGTCCGTGGTTCAAGTCCCGGCAGTGGCGATGATATGCACTACTGACGAGCTCTAATGAGAGCGAAACTCGAGTCTAGTGCTTCTTTTCGAAAGGAGCCGACTGGAAAGGCTATGGGGATGCGACAGTTGCGATCAATTGTGGGTGATGTTCAACTTGAAAAGGTATTTTTGCAATGGTGATTAACATATCTTTCAAAGGCACGCAAGTGGGACTTTCTTCTGAGATTTCGGTTGTACAGAACTGGCAATCTGTTCATGATTTCTGGAACAGATGTTATGAAACAACGGATGTCTAAATGAACACTCATATTTTTTTGTACTCATTGTGCTATTCCGTATTACTCGTGGTAGACTTGTTCAATTTAAAGTTGCGTACACCCACTTTTGACCCTTTCACCCTTGCAGACCATACTGTAAGATGCAAGTCGGCCGTTTACCGCTGGTCGTCCATAACACTTGCAGACCAACTCTTGGGTTATGTGGGGACATCGGGGGACAGCGTTCTTCCCAAGTAGGGGTTTAGGCAACAGTCCTGTGAAAGGAAACAAAAAAACAAGCATCAGCCAATGGCCCAGTAAGCCGTGCACACGATTTACACAACTTAAAACTAAAACGGCGTCCACAATACAGCAACACGCCCTGTTATACAATTCAACTTTTGCGCGCTTGCTGGTTTCGACCGCACGTTACACATACACACCATATGCGACAGCATTTGATGCTTTGTTGAGTTAGGTTGCTACATAAGCTTTAAAAATCTCAACAGGTGAACCATTGTTTATGTCAAATCTAGAATCTCTGTTCAACTGAACATACACCAGAACACCAAAAGGGCACTCTGCAAATAGAAACATCTTGTGACCGATTGGTGAACAGTGCTCAGAACGTATTGGGATAGAGGTGGGATATGCATACGACTGCGTACAGTGAAAATTACTCCGACGATCTGATGATGCAAGCCACATTAAATCTTTGGGCATAATAATATATATACTCTCAAGTGAGAGGTCCGTGTAATTAAAAAAACAGGACAATTGTCGTTTGTTTTTAAACATTTTCGCTGTCTCCAGTTGTTGAATATATGCCTCAAACAGTGTATAATCTGTAATTACCTGCGCGTCTATTAAAATAGCCTGCTTCCACGCAAACGAATGAGATATGCAAAATATTCATTGATACACTTAAGACGCAGGCTAACGAGCAAAGTTTTACATTTCAGTTCATTTGATAGAAAAACTGATCACCACTGTTGGTTTGAGTGACTGCTCAAGCCGCGAGACGATCATGTTAGACGGAGTCCGATTTGTGTGAATATGCTTAATGTGCTTTCAGATGGATGGTGAGTCATACTCATTGTCGTGTAGCCAACATTGTTTGCACCGGTCCGATCAATCTCCTTAGACTTTTGGCTTCCGAACGATTGTTGTATAACGGAAAAACCTAGAGATCTAGCTGAGTCAGTCAGGTTACATGGTTTATGTTTGTCCTAATTAGTTTTCGCAGCGTGATGTGACAACATTGGGTACGTCAAGACGCAATCATTTTTACTACAGTCGGTTTCTTCAGGACGACCGAACACCAGGCGTGTCAGCATAGTGGCAACGTAACACGTTGTACTATTACTAACGACGTATTCCCCAGAACAACAAACGCACGCAGTTCATTTGCTAATCTTCGTCACGTGTACTGTCTCAAGGACGTTCGATTGGTGATGACTGGAATTGTCTACAGTATATGTTGAGAAAGATTTGTTCTGTGAAGCAGAGGACTGGTTCATACGTGTGGGTGATGCATATACACTCTCGATAGTCGACTACTTCTGGGTAGCCTATATGGGATAGGCTGTTTGTGTCAGTTTGTCGAAACATGCTCTGATTTAACGATCAGAAACCGAGATATTCGAAATGTTCGGACTAACCTGTATATTGCACACTGAAGGAACATTCGTTACATTGTGCATTGTTCAGTGCGGCTGCTGACTGCTGAAAGAAACTATGAAGCGGTAAGACATTAACATGGTCACGGGACATGGAAGCTTTGGCCATCCAGCCATGTAAGCCTGACATTTGGTCCTCTAGCAAAATGGGAAGATTGGAAGAATCCATACGAGTTTTGTAAAGGCTCCCGGACAATGCAATGTCGCAGTTCAGTGATAAGCCGTGATTAGTTAGAGTCTTGGCCATTCGTTTAAACGGAGCTCCGTTGTTTAGTTGGGTTTTAATTTTTGCGCGCTTGTGCGCACTTATTAACACGTCAATCGGTAGATTAAAATCAACTTCAGAAGGAGACCCAGTAGCAACAGAAATAGACGCAATCAACTAACGATCATTTGTACACGCATAACATGAAAAAGAAAAATTGACTAGATCATCTGGTGAAAATTTCGCTAGTAGATGTTGAAATCGATAAAAAATTAATATACAAGAGTAAGCGATGCAAAAATTCCTCACAAGGACTGGAGATCACCGGTTATCACAAAGTAAGAACATAGCAAGAAATTGTCCTACAAGAACTGAACAGCAGAGCGACCGAACTTTGCTTAAACTGATTGACAGTTCAACAACAACTTACCGTCTCATGAAATAACAATGTTGAACAATCCATCATCAACCAAACAGTTAGCATGGTCCAGTTAACATACTTGAAAATTCAAACACAATCAATTGAAGCAGCAGTCAGATTTATATAATTTCAATATCACTCAAACATGAGTGCACAAGTTAGTGGTTATATCAAATACGTCATCAGCCGTACTAACTCAGATATAATGTGCTTCCCATAAAACCAATCGACAGTCCCATCATTACAGCTTCGTTGCCAAGTTGGAATATCCGACATCAATAAACCTGCTGACCGAATCTCGATGCTCAATCAAGAGTAGCTTATTGGTATACATGTGAGAAATTGAATTAACACGCAACATGTTGCTCGCCGGGTGGTCAACCATACAACTCGCAATAGCTTCGTCTCACACATCGTGAGTAACGTAACCCAAACGCCGAAATCACCAGCAAGAGAGGACGAGATAATCACAGTGAATTCGAAGTTTGAATGATGACTCAGATAAGACGGCTTCTCACCTTCAATTGTAAAATTGCAATGGTAAAGTTGTCGAGTCACTTCGAGTACACTTGCAGACATGTACAATGATTGGTATAATCAGTATCACACCAAGACACAAGTCGGTTGATTGAACAACGAATTCCAACTCGCCATCCCACACTGCTCATTACTATGTGTTACAAACGTTCACTGTGTCCAATCGTGCAACGATATTAATTGTTGTACAGTCGGCCGTCTTTGCTGGGACTATCTACGGGCGTGAGTGATGCAAGGGCGTACGGCTCTCTCTCTCACTTATCTGTAAACTCATTCGTTTCTCATACGCAAACATCAGATTTGTTTTCAGTACGCAAGTGGATACTGTCCAAGACTCATATCGAACTCGCCTTTCAGGATTTTGGTTCAGAACACGTGAGCTAACTTTGTTAAATGGGTCCCAGATGTGATAGTCCAACGGAATATCCTATA
>JTDE01000523.1:187547-200683 GCA_014338405.1 Paragonimus skrjabini miyazakii | reverse complement strand
GGTGCATATTCTTATCAGGCCCGATAGTTGAATCCAGTTCTGTAATCTCCTGTGGCAATCGCGTTGACCATCGTCCCTGCAAGCTCAGCGTAAGAAAATTATGAGTGGAACCTCACTCAGGTTTGCTAATAAATTTCGGATCCATACAAGCGCATATTCTGGGTTGAACCATTTCGGGACAAAGTGGCGCTGTTATCGAGTTCTATGTTGCTGTTTGAATTGAACCCACAATTGAAGGGATTAGTGAGACAAACGTGTTGAATGCCATTCCACTGAGTTCGTAATGCAAATACGGTCGAATCATTTGATTTGCATAGGGATGCTTTCGATCACACAAAAACTACGCACAGTTTACTGTTAACCAGTAACGTGGTCAACCAACGAGCTATCCATTTCTGTATGCATTTTAAACCGACCCGAATTGATTGAAGCCGGCTCATATAAATAATGACATCTATGTACATTGTGACTGGGTTACTAAAGCTGCATTCAGCTTCATCCTCGGCGTAAGTAACCTGGCAACTTGAATCAGTCTAACGTCTTGAAAACTGCTTCTGCCACTGTTCAGAGCGTAACTCGGCCAGCTGGAGCACATGCAGGTTTATGTTTGTCCACACCCTAATGGGATGCATTGTGTTGGGCGCAGTCAGCTTACTCCATCAGTTAGACCACGGCTTGTGGCGTATGTGTAGTTTCTCGTCATTTAAACTTACTATCTAACATAAGCTGCTTGAAATGAAGAGAGACGGCTGGCTTTGATGGTGACAGGCTAGAATTTGATTGTTAAGAGATGAACCGAAGCTCAGAAGGGGTTGAGTTACTATAGAAGAAATTTGATGTTGCTTTGAAAAATTAATGCGTGAGAAAACGAAACGAGTAAACAGATTGCTACCTCAGATACAGGATGAATTATCCAAGTGAACAAAAATGTGAATTCATTAGTTCACTCAACTCGAGTACAGTGTTGTTGACCATACTCTGTGACAAAAGTGTCACTCAACCTCAGCTGATGATAATAATCGCATTCACGTAAAATTTCTCACGGACTATGTTCGTGAGCTAAAAATCTAGATTACGTTAGTCCTCTCCGTGTTACTTACCCACTCAATTCTAAGTGTTTTATTATTTATACGAGCAGAAGCAGTAGCGGGTGACTTCATCAACTAGTCAAGTAATCGACTAACATATTGACACAATCAAGCGAACAGGTACCATTGAACGAGCGTTCAGCATGCACACTCAGTAGGTCAACAAGACAGACTACAACGTACGTTGATATAGCCAAGTGGAATATTGTGAAATCGAGTGATCGATTATGATAGACCGAACACGGCTCTAAATGAATAGCATTATTCCTGGTATGTGGTTATGGCGCCAAAGCGAATTCTTGATATACCGGCAATATTTATTTTGTTGCGGTGTTGCTAAAATGAGTACATTGAGATTAGGTTTTAACTATTCAGGAATACTTGTCTTCGTTAGTACACTGGGTTGAGATGAGGGTCAGCTGGCTAGTACCCCTTTGACGTTGCAATATGTGCACTGCTAAATTACCTCATCTAGATGTTGAGGTACAACTTTCTACAAGGACTTTCATTCAGGTGACCAAGAAGCAGTAGCTATCGGGTCGTGGTCGTTAACCGACGTTTATTAGATCGGGACATCACAATCAGGTTGAAACAACCAAAATATTGAACCTACAGATCAATGTTTCGCTAACATAATCAACCCAACAGTTAATAGTTAGTTAACCAGCGTTAACTTTAAAAAAAAAACATTACTTCGCTGCTTTTTTTGCGTTGAATTGAACAAGTCTGGTAAGGCGTAATCATTTGCTTGGCCCATTGTCACTTTGAGTATAGTGTGTTGTAGTCAACCCACCTAAAGTGGTTCTACCGGTAGCTTATTAAACACTCTCGTCTGATACAATATTATCTCAGAAACACAGAATGCTCTTGTGCAAATAACTAACAGGAAAGACAAAATTGTCTTACATCAATTAATCAGCCAAACAGAAAGTACAGAAACACGCACGACACATATTGTGTTGCTTGTACCTAGGCTCTTCAAACAGTACGCGCCAGAGTTGGCGGGTTTATGCGCATGACATCAGGATGTTTGATTTCGGTGCACAAAACAGTCCGCTGTGACGAAATTAAATCTAATCCACATCAAGGAAACCTAATTTAAATCGTGGTCAGTTGCGTTCCCTGGGTTCTGTTCGTCGCTCTTTACCGTGACACATATATTGGCAGAATGAACCGAAACTTGCGACAGAGGAAGGCGGAGCACCTTCAGCAGGTGGCTAATGCAGACAACAGCTCATCGTTGGTTAACACATTAACACATGAACAGAAATCCGGCGTCCTCGATCGCGAAACACGTAATTGCAACAGGTCACATGGTTCCCTTCATCAATTTGTTTATTGTCCTATTGCGCAATTACTACCTTAAGCTTTTGGCGTTTATTGAGGCGATTCTAATCAAGCGTTACGTCCGGCCCTCTGTCGGCAAAATGTGCTGACGCAATCAATTTAGTTGCCATGGCAGTGAAACCGTTTACCCAACCCTGACTGCACCCATGTGACGGTCATAACTTTCATTGTTTTGTCGCCATGCTCTAAACCTGCATAACTGAATGTTTTACGCAATCAGAAGATAAGAATTGCTTGCGTCTCAAATCGTGTCTCCTTGCCATCTTGATGGATTGGATAAAGGGAACTCAGCGTTTCAAACATCGCTGTTTGGTTATTACCTGGACCAATCAGCTTGGCAGTATGCCAATATGTTTACAATCATTTTAAATGATGCCTACTCGCTCAGCGTTTTTTGCTTTTTATCATTTAGTACAGACCGAAACCTACATGTAATTGTCACTATTTCTGTTGATGCAAGAACTCATCTGATTGTGTAACGCCAATGATATTGTTCTGAAAAGTTGCTAGTGAGAGTCATTTCGTTTTAAAGAATCTGTGGTATATTAAATGCGTTCAAGTTATAATCTATGTGTCAGTAATGAGTGCCAGCGTAAGAGTACATTTGTTCTGACGGAAAATTACTCAATCACGTCAAATACACCCCACTAGTTTTGGTAGCCTTTCTCTCCTATCAATAATAAACATCTCCAACATGGAAACATATTCACTCCCCTCGAAAGATGTTCTTCTGAAGGATACAAAGCTACCTGGCATCTGAAGTGTAAACCCTTTACCATGTGATGTGTCTAGCTACAATAATGGACTGAAACTACCAATAATAATAATGCATTTTGAGTAGAATAAGTATTCATTGTGAGCTTGGCAACTAACCCAACTACATCTCAAAAAATAAGCGATTTTCCCTCCGAAAATACAGTTATCATAGTGGATAAATTACGGTCGATTACGGTTCTGATGATATTGCAAAACAGTTTGACGTCAGCAGAAAACCCACCTACCCGGATTAGATTCATTGATAACCTAACGGGTACCGTTGAAGAAATTGGGTTATGCCAAAACGTTGATGCATGAGTAGTTCGATTAACGAAAAAGTCGAATCGAATTCCTTGAAAAGACACCCTATTAATTAACATAAGTTTTATGAACGGACTGTAAGAATTTCCGAGACAGTTATACTGTTTTCGCCTGGAATGATACCTGGCAACCTGTGCGTAGTTTTTGTGTGATCGAAAGCATCCCTATGCAAATCAAATGATTCGGCCGTATTTGCATTACGAACTCAGTGGAATGGCATTCAACACGTTTGTCTCACTAATCCCTTCAATTGTGGGTTCAATTCAAACAGCAACATAGAACTCGATAACAGCGCCACTTTGTCCCGAAATGGTTCAACCCAGAATATGCGCTTGTATGGATCCGAAATTTATTAGCAAACCTGAGTGAGGTTCCACTCATAATTTTCTTACGCTGAGCTTGCAGGGACGATGGTCAACGCGATTGCCACAGGAGATTACAGAACTGGATTCAACTATCGGGCCTGATAAGAATATGCACCACTGGCGAACTACAATCGGGGAGCGGCATCCGAACTGAATACTTCTGATCAAAAACGGATGACGGTGAAATCTAACCGAATGCGAGATGTATACTCGAATTCAAGGCGCATGCAACTTATGTCACTAGAATTCTGAACCATCCATCTATTTCCTTTTGGCTGATATAAAACAGCGTTCTGAAGACATTTTCAAGATTTTGCGGAATTCATATAGGATATTCCGTTGGACTATCACATCTAGGACCCACTTGACAAAGTTGGCTCACGTGTTCTAAACCAAAATCCTGAAAGGCGAGTTCGATATGAGTCTTGGACAGTATCCACTTGCGTACTGAAAACAAATCTGATGTTTGCGTATGAGAAACGAATGAGTTTACAGATAAGTGAGAGAGAGAGCCGTACGCCCTTGCATCACTCACGCCCGTAGATAGTCCCAGCAAAGACGGCCGACTGTACAACAATTAATATCGTTGCACGATTGGACACAGTGAACGTTTGTAACACATAGTAATGAGCAGTGTGGGATGACGAGTTGGAATTCGTTGTTCGATCAACCGACTTGTGTCTTGGTGTGATACTGATTATACCAATCATTGTACATGTCAGCAAGTGTACTCGAAGTGACTCGACAACTTTACCATTGCAATTTTACAATTGAAGGTGAGAAGCCGTCTTATCTGAATCATCATTCAAACTTCGAATTCACTGTGATTATCTCGTCCTCTCTTGCTGGTGATTTCGGTGTTTGGGTTACGTTACTCACGATGTGTGAGACGAAGCTATTGCGAGTTGTATGGTTGACCACCCGGCGAGCAACATGTTGCGTGTTAATTCAATTTCTCACATGCATACCAGTAGGCTACTCTTAATTGAGCATCGAGATTCGGTCAGCAGGTTTATTGATGTCGGATATTCCAACTTGGCAACGAAGCTGTAATGATGGGACTGTCGATTGGCTTTATGGGAAGCACATTATATCTGAGTTAGTACGGCTGATGACGTATTTGATATAACCACTAACTTGTGCACTCATGTTTGAGTGATATTGAAATTATATAAATCTGACTGCTGCTTCAATTGATTGTGTTTGAATTTTCAAGTATGTTAACTGGACCATGCTAAATGTTTGGTTGATGATGGATTGTTCAACATTGTTACTTCATGAGATGGTAAGTTGTTGTTGAGCTGTCAGTCTCCGTGAAGGTTATTTTGTGCTGGTTGTTTCTGTGCTGCGTTTGCTTGTATGTTAGTCGTTGCAGGTTGTTCTTTGATAGCAATAAGAAGACTTCCATTTTATCTATTACATTCTTTTGAAATTGTTTTAGTCGATTCGTTTTTGCGGGTGTTCATATTGCCTTGTTAGCCTCACTTCTTTTGGTAATTTTTGGCGTATATTTTTTAATAGTTTTATGTTTTTGCTAGTTCCTGGTTTTCGCATTAAGGCTTCCTTCGATTGAAAACCTATTTTAGGCAGTGTTTCTCTCATGATTTGCAGGCCCGAAGGAAACTTCCGGTCGGTTGAGAAGGTGGCTCTGATACTTTCATGTTCATGTTGTTTGCAACTATGCGCAAGTGGTTGTTTTATATTTGAGGGTGGACCTTCTCATCCATCGTTCTCTTTTGTGAAACAACAGAAGAGACACACAATTCGAGTTGCCTCCAACCTTCAACGAGAACCCATTGTTATGTTTTTGGAATCTTTTAGGGCCACCTGTAACTCGCATTCATTTGTTTGCGAGTAACGTTAAGGGTGCCAGTAGTTGGGTGTAGAATTCTTAAGCACATTTAGATGTCGCTCACTGGCTAACTGCGTTACTTTTTTCGTGCTGGACTGCTCATGACGCTAGGCCCATGTTTAGGAGAATCTTTGGTTTTTGAGTTCACTTGTACAGAAGTGATATCCGTAGATTGCTTCTTGTGATTACAACAATCTATATTTGCACACACCAACATGTATGCTGACCTCAACCGGTTATCACTTTTCTGTATGAGGCCAATGTACACCAAGCGTAGGGTGGCGTCGGCTTATTTGATGCTGTTTGGCACCAACGACTATCTGAGAGTATATTTACTTTATCATTCCGTTGTTTTACTGGATCTATTACAAACCTCATTGAATCAAAGATTTCTATTAAGCAAATCTGCCAAGTTTTCTTGCAAGGATATACGTTTATTTGCTTTTGGGCTTGTTTTCCAAGCATGTATTATGAAAAACATCTTTTTTGTTAAAAGGGTAATTCAATTCGAGAAGTGAATAGGAAACTTGACCCTTTATCTTTCTCACATTTAACTGAAATGCGGATCCGGTGCTCGGCGAATACTTTCCTGATACAGTAGTGCGACGGTTGGAGATAATTTCTATCAGTGATTTTTATTACCTTGGAATAATTTGTCAATCGTCGTTATTTTTGATAATAGTTAATATATATGATTCAGTTTATAAATTTTTATTTCAAATCGAGCTTATTACTCTACGTACTACCTATCTACCTTATGTAACAGATTGGTTAATCACTGTTTTCCAAAGTCTAGGGAGTCATCCTGAGTATGACTTTAGTATTCAAGTATACACAATTTCCAGCTATACCAACGGTAAGAAGAGATTATTTCAGCGTTGAAATTTAAAACTTCCCAGTCAGCCTACTTGAGTATGGAATACCGCGATCATACACGGACAATGCATGAGTTATGACAATATTGAGATTTTTCAGCGTCTGTACAAAGTTTGTACCGAACTGTTCAACGAAGCACTATAATGCATTCGCCGGTTTGTTTTAGAAAGCCCGTCCCTATCATAATTGCGAAAACTCTAGTAATAATATAGCCTCAATCTCATTAACCTTTCGCAAAACTCTTAGTCGCCATTAATATCGTGAAATTGTCCATTACATACATCAGTGTTAATAGTGAACCTTTACTCACAGGAAAGACAACTCATTACTGCAATGTGAATAACCTGTCCACGGTTGACTTAATGCTCTATTTTATCAGGCTGATGTCCCGATAATGAAAGCTCATTTGACATTTAGCTACAGTAGTCTCTGCACAAAACATGACAGTGCCAAACACTGAAAGTGACGGACGAGTGACATACCTTGGCTAGTAGTTCAGGATATTTGAGAACTGCCCGTGAGACAGTACAAATGGGACTGATGATCAGATGCTTCAACCATGGATGGATGACAAAAAACCTGCCTAGTTGTCAATCGACTGGATTAACTAAGTCTTCTAAGCGGGTAATCCGTCAGTGTTAATGTGACAAATGAAGCAGTCAGGAACTGTAAAAAACAGTTGGTAAATAAATTGTCTGGAAAGTATTAACCAGTTGCAGACTGGACGTCAGCTGCTCTATGGTCACCCATGTATATGCTAATAACTTAACCTAATAGATACTTCAGCCAAAGAACGTGCGTTCCAAACATCTCGATCAACCAAAACAGAATGAAAACAGTCCAAACTTGATTTTGAAATTACTTGAATACAGTGTATTTGTTTATGTACAAGCATAAGTTTAACACCTTCACTTATATAACACAAGAACAATGCAGCTTTCGCAATTCGTTTAATACAAATCAATTTGATATATCGATTACTGTCTTTTGTCACAACGCCTTTTAGTTTGGATGTTGGACTGCTTATTTTTAGTCAATCTATGTAACCTCTGTCATGATATGATACCTGGTGAATGCAGTAGGCGTTCTTACCTTGACCACCTGTCTATTGAAGATTCGACGCTGGATAAAAATGGACAGAAAATAACTAAAGAACTGTAGAAATTGGTCAAGAACGTTAAAGCCACAAGTGAATATTTTCATTCTCATCACTCAATAATGCATACAAGATGGGTTTTTTGTCGCCCTCCATGTGACACGTAATTGCTTACAAGATGAATCACTCCTAATTTGCTTTATCCCTTCGGGTACACAATTCATCTACAAATTGTATATTGTTATCTCAAAGCTTTGACAATGACGTCACTTTTGGGTCAGATTGTTGACCGGTTTGTTTACATGGAAAGTTTTAACTACAGTGAAATATGTTACTGGAGGTCTTACTCTCAAAGCATAATATTATCTCATTTAGATTTAAAAGTAACATCCAAAACTTCAAGGAAAGTGGAGTTTTGTCTTTTCGATGAACAGTATATCCGACAAAGGTTGAAAATCCAAAGCCTAACACAGTCTTCATTGATGCATTTTCGCGTGTACTCACATTAAAGAGACATTATCGGTTTAGCAACCAGGAGGTATCGATCAGTTCAAACCCTCAAAGTGCTTTGATTTGGGTGTTTGGACCATGTCGTATGGATGCAACTCATTGTGCACTTTTCAAGAGGTCATAGTAACCGAAAAGTGGTACCAGTTGTTCTTCCGATTATTTGGCAAAAGAAACTAAAAGTAGCCAATAGTAAGAAAAACAAGACAGACTATTTTCGCTCTCGGAACTCAAACCTTAAGGATCTACCTGACTCAAGGGTTGGGGCAACCGGGGTAATTGCTGTTGACCTTGTTCAGTGTCTTGAATCATATCGTTGTTTCGTTATAGCAGTGAGGACGATTAATTAAACATGGCAGTGAAAATCACAGGTAAACTACTGTACAAATACAGTCGTACTCTCATCTACAACTCGGTTGTATGTTCACAAGGTGTATGCATCTTGATTTGATTGCTTGAATTTCGACACAAAGGTTTTGCGAAATAATCTAAACTCTTCTTCATCTTTCGTTCTTTATCTACGTTAATCGTTTAACTCCTGATTGATGAGTAATATGTGTCCAAAACATAAATCCATAAGTTTTGAAAGAACTTGGGTCTAAAGATTGCTACCGCACCGTTAGACGGATTCATAAGTAAAAGCTGTGTACAAGCTTTAATCATTCGCAGTGATAATAGCTTTCAACAAAATGGAACATGCTAGTGGTCTGGGCTGTCTGGATATCAATTAATTAATAACAAGGTGGTTTGATAGAAACAAACAAGGTGGATGGGGCAGAATGAGTGAAACTTAGGCGGTTAAGTTATAACAAATATTATTATTATTGGAGGAGGAGGTGGCAGATTTTTCCCACTTGGAAGCGAGCAATACTACTGATAAGTAGTTTGGCAGACTTGATAATTTATGAGACTCAATTGCATAACATTCGGATTTCGCTTGGGTTCGGACCAGCAACAGAAGCAGCATGGAATAGATGCTCTACCAGCTGACCTGCTATAGTTAAACAATACACTTTTCCTGCCAAAAGTCAACGTTTATTGCTGGCATCCATGAGGATAATGATGAAACTAACCGATTAAATTTGCTTTCTGATTACTTCTTCGTCGGTAATTCAAACAGTGTGAGAAGTTCGTAGTAAGTTCAGACTGGTAACATAAACTACCCCATTTTTCCTCAGCATGCACTTTTCATGTTGTCTTTTGTTATTTCAAGGTGAACAGCATTCAACTTTCCTGACAAACCTTGTCTTCAGATAGGTTAGTTTTTACCCACCTCTTCATAAGTACAACGCTAGCTTACAATTGTTCTGTTGTTGATTTTGGTTGACAGTAAATATTTTTCCCAATTAGGAACTGATTTTTGGGTTTCGACCTTTTGAAGTGAACTCCGTTGGTAATTAAAATTTGAATTACCTCGCAAATGTATTTAGACATTCAATTCGAGTCTGATCACGGTTCGTACACAGATGTGCACTAGAGGTGATTAACTGCAATAATGAAACCCCCTGAATTCTTTTGGTAATTTGTTATTAGAAGATATATGCGTGCAAAAAACTCAGGACAAGCATGAGTTGCATTCAAATTATAGCAATCAAAATGCTTGACTACCCACAAGTATACATCAGTTATCCAGTGAGGTGGATGAACTCTGTGATTTATACTTGACTGTGAAGAACAAATCTCATTGTTAACAGTGTGAACAAAGTTTACATCTGAATAATCACCATTCTAGACTTTCGAACATCCTCACTATTGTTCACCAGCCAGTATACGTATAAAATTTACATGAAAATCGTCTCTTGCACACTGTAAGATCAATTGATTTTGTTTCAGAAACATGCAGGGGTGGAATTCGACTCGTTTTTGATGGAAGAGATTAGACTAAACCGCGAAACTCTAATTTTATGTTTCTTATCAGAGGTTGTAAGCTGAAAAATTCAGTTCGTTGTGTAGACTGCGTTCAAATGTAGATGACGGCCAATTCGAAACGACCAAAATCCCCGTTTATTATTTGTAATTAAAACACAGCATTATATTTTCAAAGCAATTACGTTTATTTGTTATGTTTTGGTTTTGCTTTTGGTCTAGAAGGCTGTTCAAACTGAGTGAACTGGTAACACAGTTTGAAATGCTTCACACGAACAGCGCATGAGTCAACACAACAATTCGGAGGCGACAGGTTGCAGGTTAAAAATACTAACATGGGAATCACCTTAACGTTGCAGTTACACATTTCAGCGCTTTGCCTACTCAAAATAAATTGGGCTTAGTATTCCATAAACACGTTAGATTTTGCGCTGACACAGATGACCAGAATTGGACAGCTTACTCTGGGCGGTTTACTATATTATTAAAGATTATCCCATAAACGCGTTCCCAAACAGCTGTACGAAATTTGTAGAGGTTTTGAAAGAATGAAGAAGTACGGTTGTTATCCTATAAAAGAAAGAAACATTGAAAGCCGCTAGTTCCCAGCCGTGAACAAAGACAGATGCGAGTAACCGAAGACATATTTAGTAACGTCAGAAGCTGTCTGTAAGGTTTTGAATGAAGCAGACATTTGGGTGGTATTAACATTAGAAGTAACACTGTAGTAAATTCTGGTCCACTAGAGATATCGATTACCGTTCGAAATAATTAATAACTGCGTACTTAAGATGAACGGTAATAAATTTTCAGATATATGCTCTGGGTATTCTTGAGTTAGTTAAAAATTGGAATAAGTGAGCAGCCGAGACGGGCGGTGAAAAATTCACTAGCCGAATTTAATATATTGTTTTGATTATAGATTGTAAGAGTGTCAGTTGCTCATTCGACATTGATCACGAAATCCATCTGAAGGTGTCTAGGTAATCATACAGGGATTTAGAACGGTCCGGTAACGTTTAATAGCAAATGCCACAGAACTCAATATGATAAAGAATACAATGTTGACAGTTAAAACCTCTCAGGTACACGAATACCAGTCCTGGATTGATCCAATTGACTTTGGCCCAACAGGGCTAAACAATTTTAGCAATTGCCGAAGATCTCAATTTACTTCCTCCTCACAGAAACGACTCTAAAATCAATTTATCGAATGGACTTCATTGGCTCCTTTGATATACTCTTGTCTGAGTCTTAACACTTAGCAAAACAATTGACTCAAATACAGTCTTCACACTTGTCCCAGTATGTTGAATTTATGACTAAGTACACTCGCAATGTCTGCCTCAAGTAATTCAACATTTGCTAACAGTTTTTGTTCGTTTGAAGATTTTGAATGAGCACAATCATCGAATGCCTGCAAGTTGTTTTGAAGCTATGAATTCTCAAACAATTTCACGACAATATCATTTAGTTTCGCGTTACAATCCGAGAAGTAAATGAGAACGCAGTGATATATTTCAAAAACTTTGTCGTCATGAAAATTAGTAGTCTTCGCTCCAGCAAGCCAATATAAAATTTAATCAATGAAAAATTTAGATGCCCTACTAATACAAGAATACAAATGAAAACAAATATGCTCAGAAAGATATTTGGTTCATCGATTTGGCAAGCACTGCTGACGTACACAAAACTTCCGTCGTTTGGTGCGTAAACAAAGGGAACTATTTTGGGTACAAATTGTGAAAATTGATCAAAGAATATCTAACACTTTGACGATGGCATTGTATATAGTGTTGCTAAACTAAACTGCAACAAACTTGCCAGAGATACAGAATACGATAAAGGAATGCATTACAGAAGACGTCTGTCGAGAAATAAGAAACATAAGTTTACTGTATATTCTTTGAAAACAACTCAGTCACAAAATTTATGCACTGCTGATAAACGCTGTTAAATGTAAGTAACCGCTACGATCCCAATTGTTGCTACATTACCCAGTTTACAAAAGAGTGTATAAAAATTATCCACACAAAATAGCTGCCTTGAAGTAGATTTGAGAAAATAGAAAAATAAGTAGTAAATGTCCTCTTCGGTAATCAGCACAAGTAGATTGATTGAATAATAGACTCCGTTGTTTTGAAGAGCCATATTAGTGATGTGTATTTGATCATCTACTTCAAAGCAGTTTTCGATTAAGCCAGGCACTTTCGTTAATTTAATTTACACAACATAAGTAGGCTCTTTTGATGGATGGACTAGACATTTGTGGACAAAAGCACTTGTCCTAGTCACGTGAATTTCGTACCGTCGTCAATAGCCATCCACTTTACAAATTTATGCCTTAAATTATGGTCCTTTCTTCATTTGTGCTTGTACTGTGTGAACAGAAGAAACGCGCTCATCCTTCACATCTCTTGCATACAACCGATAAACAAATTAGTTGGAAAATACAAAATATTTAAGAGCTTAGTCTGTGTGAGCATTGAAAGCTGCTCCAAAAATAAC
The DNA here is from genome assembly GCA_014338405.1 of Paragonimus skrjabini miyazakii. Taxonomy (NCBI): domain Eukaryota; kingdom Metazoa; phylum Platyhelminthes; class Trematoda; order Plagiorchiida; family Troglotrematidae; genus Paragonimus; species Paragonimus skrjabini miyazakii. The sequence continues at coordinate 188,101 of JTDE01000523.1, read as the reverse complement.
ACCAGAACAAAATCATATGAAAAGTAAATCCTTTTTGCTCAATTTCGGTGGTATTTTGTCTGGAGTCAGGAAATTTCATTATATACCGCGTTGGAATGTTACCGATCAGTATATCCAAAAAATCTTCCAAAATTAGTTCATTAGATTGGTTTTAATCAGTACAATTTTAGAAGTGGCTGCTGCGAAATTATTAGGCGAGTGGTCAGCAAATGCGGTTGGAATAAACCGTGCATTTTTTAAACAGAAAGCATCCTTGTTTGTCACGAAAGTTTTGTGGCTGACTGCGATTGGTTACTTTTCACTATTTTAAAGGTAAACAGCTAAACTCTTTGGATTAATAAAGCAGTATGCCGTAAATCAAACTCCCAGTTTCGGGTTTCTCAATAGACAAGGGGCACGAAAGACAAAAAAACGTATTCGGTCAAAAATACTGTTGAAGTCGTTAAAGGGTACGTTGCTAATCTATGTGCTTCTGTCTTACATAATCCCCAGTTTTCTGCGATTGGTTGTGGTACATTACTTACTTTGTATAATTAATTTTATAGTATACACGT
>JTDE01000523.1:157525-187447 GCA_014338405.1 Paragonimus skrjabini miyazakii | reverse complement strand
AAAGTGGTAGAAGGTAACTGTGGGGTTATTCCAGTGGGACCGAAGGACCAGCTTAGTCACCTTGGATTAACGCATTGCCTGTTCTAGAGGCGATGCTTTGACGAACACTTTCACAGGAGGTGGCAGTCCTTTGGCAAAACTTTCCAACGTTAAGCAAACGCGATTTCCTCCAGTAAAACGGGGAAGCCAATGTAGTTATGAAGGAATTCAATAGGCTCCTTCTCAGAGAAGTAAACATTGAAGAAGTACCGTTACTCACCCCACCAGATGAACGATAGATACTGGCAATATACATGAAAATAAATCGCGCGAAGTGGTTGTACATTCAAAGCACAACATGCTGGTTTACATCTAACGGTTTTCTACCATCAGTGGTGCAAGCACCAAAGTGAGTGTGATAGCAATTGTGCAAACACATGGTGAACCAAAAAGGTACCACAACAAAAGAGGTCAAATGCGTTAGCACAGCCTGAACAGGAAGATAAATCGTGGATTCAACTCATATTCAAAATCGATACAGTTTGTTGAAAATACTTGGTTATCATTCGTAACGAAGAAGGATTATGTGAACTCCTGCCCAAAACTAACATGTCATCGCGTCCACCAACACATAAATCAGGTGTGAGAGAGAAATGGAACATATAACAAGCTGATTGTCTGGCATGATCAGTTTAAATCCTGGATACTAGAGATAACGCGCAGAGGTAAGGGTTATGAAAATTGCAGTCTACAGCGAACACATGAAAAGACTGTAAAAGTCAAGGTATTGTTGGTGGATTGGTAGATCACCGATTGTGTGGCGTGACAGAATCATTCTAGTTTTCAGTAACCTATTCACTTTCACCCGGTACTTGTACGTTCAAAAAATGCAGACGATTCGGAAACTTATGCCTGAATTGTTTGATTCACTAAACATTTTTCTACCATGAACTATAGAACGGAATTTTAGATGTACCTCGGGCTGGTGATTGCAGCTCTTACCTAGGATTGCCAATATACAAGTAGTGGCTTCTTGGTCAACTGGAGATTTGGGTGAAAGTCACTTAATACAATCAAAACAAAACCATTAGAACAGGAAAACTGGTAGATACAAGCATTTCGTACTGGTCCTTCAGTGCCAAAGTTACAATAACTTGAAACGGTTTTTATATCAAACATTTAGGGGTGGGTGGGATGGATAGTCGATTGATGGATTAGAAAAGGTAACTAAGTACAGGGCAGGGTAAAGCACACAAACAGTTGTTTCTGAACCCACACGGCCGGCTTCAGTCGATTGAATGCGACAGCCTCAGCGAACCGCAAGAATCATGGATTGGGATGACGTAATTGGATTTTGAACGCACAAGCCTGATCAGTGGTCAGTATGTGTCAGGCGACTGCTGATACTGGTTGCTTGCGTGTTTCAATAACATTGCCGTTCTTCGTTAATACTGAGTTCTGCATCCATTTAGGCAAATGTTCCTTCACTCTAGAAGTCATGTATCTCTCGGTTCTACCTTTGTAACGTAATTTGCACCAGATGACCGGATGAATTCAGAGGTGCATAGAAATGTGTTCTGGACTGACAGTTTGTTATCTTCATGAAAACGAAATGCTAAGTATGTGATAAACTAGACAGAAAATTCGGCTACAACATCAGTCTTTCTCAATATTTGATTAGGTTCTTTTAACGGACGTAATTCGATCACTTCTGTAAAAATATAATGCGCACGGAATCTCTTGATTATTTTATCGGATATGTAACTCACAACACAGGTTGCTGTCTAATCATTTTTTTAAACATCACTACCGGGTAATTACTATGCATTAGGCTGGTGAACGAATGGTTTTTTGCGCTTCATTGGATATGTTGCGCCTCAGGCAAAAAGATATGTGATTGATAGACGAAACAGGCACTACAAGCGAAATTGACTGAGTTACCTAATTCCACCTGATTATCAGTGCCAATTTTGCTGCTTCATGATACATCAAACAAACGTGGGTAACGTAATAGAATAGATTCGATGACCATTTTTGTTTCGTCTGGTTGTACCGTCAGCGTCGACAGCCTATTAGATTGTTAGTTCCGAACTTATCCCTACCATTCTGCGCACATCATCCCAGTGTAAAACGTGGAGTCAGTATCCTGTTTTTAGGAAACGGCTGTTGGTCTTTCTAGGTAGAGTTGTTCGTTGACCAAAACACTCAAGCGGAACAACCCTTGTCGACCGTATAATATAGCTTCTAATGATCCATATCAACTTATCGTATCTAGAATGAGGAAACAAGGTTTTAAATTTTAATAAAATTATTCTAACATATATTATATTACAGTTGCTACTCAACCGGTATGGAAGCCATAAAACAAGACTTGCGCGTACAATAGTGAAGTGAGAACACAGGCAAACTATGCGTTATTCTTAAATCAGCTTATTCATAAAAACGTTAAAAACATTGGGATGATCATACGTTGACTTGAAGTGAGCATCGGGAGACGGCGATACCGTTGTGAGTCGTAAAGAGAAGTAAAAAACGAGATCGGTTTTGGCATGTTATCACTGAGCTATATATATATATACATATATGTATATGTATATATATATAGGAGTTGGTTGACAAAGTGAGACTGTACAAGTTAATGGGGTAACCAAACAAAAATACCGATTTGGTGACCTCAAACTACTCACTGTATGAACAAATTTCCGTGAATCGGGTTGAACCAATGAATTGCTCACAGAGTAAAAGGAATAAACGAAATTTCATTGCATGTAAAACACTCTGCTCCAGTTTAATGGCTACCGGAGTTGATGAAAAGGTGGACCTTCAGTAAGATCACAACCGGATTACTGTATAACTAAGTTTCCATTAAAAAAGTTAGAACTTTTATTTTACCAACTTCCGTCAAACAGTATAACATTTCAACACTTCAATATTATCATGACGATATTCATAATAAAGATATATTAGCGAACGTATGTTTTGGCAATTCATCTTCAGGCCGGTACAGTTGTATGGGGTTAATAGAATTAGATCGATATGTCTACCTTACAGCGAAACTATGTCACTAGCCAGTCAATTAACGATGGATTGATTGGTCAGTTACGTCACGCTTGTTCGTTGGTTTGACCACGCAGGTTGGCCACTGATCCGATGGATTTGTGGTCATGGTAGGTGCAGTGTTTGAACAAACCGTTTTTGATGATATAATACCGGGTCAACCGGCCTGATTCCAGTAGCCTCGACAGTACAAAGTGTTCTAATTAGGACTGCTTTTGATGGGTTGCCTGACACGCGATATACCACTTTGAAGACCTGATCAGAATTTCACCTGGGGCCCGACTTCAACCAGATCAGCGAGAACAGCACTGTTGACCGATCGTGATTCCTCCTGCCCCAGCCACCGTGGATGGTGTTCTCGGATTCGTTTTGAAATTTGTCTTGACGTTCGACCAGTACAACCTGCCCCACAGAAACAAATTACTGAGTAGATACTCATCAATGAGGTCTGAAATGCCAAGTTGTCTTCGTTATAAAACCTGAGAATTGGGGATGTGGAAAATTGAATACGGAGTTCAGCTGTAGCACAGGTCCTGCTAATTGTCTGGTTAAGCCTATTTGTCAGCCATTCTGCGGCATTGTCACCTTTGAACGGCACTCGAATAAACACAGGATTCTTTATTACGTCATGCATTTCAGGTTTAGGTGATGTTCTGATCATGTTTCTGGTGACAAATCGTTCAGGGTAGCCGTTATTACGGAATATGTTCTCTATTAATTCGAGTTCACAGTCCGGCGTATCGACCAAGCAAGTTCTATATGCTCTGTCAGTCAAGCAACACACTCGATTTCTCTTTTGTTTTAGAGGTACAAAACTGTAGATGTCTATGTACTGGCCTGTCCAAGTATTTTTGCGATGGATCCTGCGTTGAATGGTACAGTCTATTCGTCGGTGTAAATGAACATGTAGGAACGGCGTTTGATTTTCAGTCTCCTCCACAAGCGTAAAATTAACTGACCGGTGGGCGCTACCGAACCTGTCGAGTACTGTATACATATTAGTCTCCGAGCTAGTACTGATAATCGTATTGTTCACGTGTTGATGATACTGACTTAACTGGAAGCACTTTGCGCCCAAGCTTCTCCGTGAGGAGAGAGGCGGGCGAGGATTTGATTACCACGCTATATGGCCGTCGCTACACCATACCACTGAATAGCAGGTTTACATCAAGTGTTCATCGGAGCAAAAGCTCTTCCAATTTCAGTATTGGTAACTCAACATCGAGTCCAGTCTCAGACAAGTAGTCACAGGTAAAACTGACATTTTCTAACAGCTGTATTAAACGACACTACAGCGACACTACATTCAATGAGCACGATATCTGAGAATTTATATTGATCTCCTGTATACACTAGGCAAATTCGAAAGTGTCATGTACACTAGGCGCGGCAATCGTTTTCCGGACGGGTTCAAGCACGTCCACTAGCCACTTCCATGTTGAGCAGTAAAGCGAATTCATCAGGTCGTGCTGGACAAACCGGTACAGAAGTCTACGCAGATTGGTTTAATGAGTCATGCAAGAGTTGCAAATTTCAGGTGGGCAGTCAGCACCGGAGGTTCACAAATGTATGGGCTTTCCAGAAGTTTCATTGTTTTGACTTACAGACGATGTCCCAAAACGCAAAACACCTCTTAAGGCAACTTGGACTAGTCAGTGGGCACATGCTAATAACTGTATTGCAGTAAGGCTGATGATGATTTTCACTCACCGGTTTAACAACCAACTCTTCAAAAAACGTGTTTCACTAACATGACTGATGAGAAAGGCAACAGTCTGTAGTCAGTGTTCCTCGAAAATGGCAATCACTAACCTTGAGTAGGCAACTGAAGGACGGCCGATAAGAAGGATAAAAGGATAGTAGACAGGAGTTTAAGGGCAATAGAACGGTTGAAATAGTTACAAACAGGCTAAGTAATGCTATGAGCAACAAAGTTTACCGTACAGCGTCATATTGTATTCATTTCCGCATCAATCTTATCTTTTCATCTATAGTATAAGCTACGAGTAGTATCTTCTTCTGATCTAAATACCAGTTGCCTTGTTTCCGTGCTACCTGGTCTATCGGAATGTAATCGGGAGCATAATTCGGTGTGGCTCAGTTGCGGGCAAATGAAAACGAGCTAATCAGCAGTTTTTTTACATTTCTACGAAGCAAGGCCTACTTTTTAAACCGTCTAATCCGATTGAACAAACTAACGGCATTCGCTGATGAAATTAGTCATCAGTCGCGGTTAACCGCACATGAGACTGTCATGTTCTGTCTGATGAAACCAGAATAGTGTGGATGAATATTGAACTTGACATGGTACACCGATATAACCCAATACGTGACATTACAGTTGACAGTGATATCCGTTCACACATTCCATGTCGAAGGTTTATACGTATGATCGGTTATGAACGGTTGTGGCTATCTTCTAAACCAGCGAATTTTCCTAGGTGGTGAACAATCGGAAAGCCATACACCTAACTGTAAAGCCAACTTTGCGCTAGGTCATAGGAATTCAAGATAACCGAGCTTGACGAACAGATAAAATGAACAACTATGCCGAATTTGCGCAACGTGACGTTCTTTCCTCGCATTTTTATTCACACACATCCATCGGAAAATTATACCGCCAGTCTCTCTTCAACATTAACCTTTCTATTCTCAAGTCGAAGATAATCTGCTTTTTGTGATACTTTCAAAAATATTGAAGGTAAATGGGTTACACTTTTTCTAAATGTCCTTTTAGAAAACGGATCGTACAAATATGAAAATAGATGTGACGAATTAATACGATCATTGTAGGTTGCTGTAATATCACGAAACTGGAACGTAAGTGCATCATCAGCATTCCAAGAGAAGCAGTTTGAGAACTGAAACTACCCAGGTTCTTTGAAGAAAGATTAGGGTTGAGCCTATTGAACAGGTTCTTTGTGACTACCAGTTAAATTGGCATTTGTTTTTCCCATATCATGTTGAATAAAGGTGGAGTGACCGATTTGATAAGTGAAGAAGACGCCGTTCCAAACGGTATGTCCGGATTACTTAAATATTATCAGAAGCTCTAAGGTTTCATAGAAAATAGCTAGGGCAGAAAAGTTTATCAAAACTATACAAACGTAAGTGAGACCTGAATTTTTACAGTGAACTCTACGAAGCTCATATAAGCACTAAGACTGGTTCTTTTTCCAAGAACTGTCCAGCAGGTGACAAACAATCTCCGGAATTGAAATGTACAAAGTGAACATAACCACTTCATCGATTTTTCATGGAAAACTGTATAGTTTTATTATCCATGAAAGAATGGTTTATTATGCTAATCATTGGCTTAATTTTTGTTTTGCCGTTGTAAACACTTTTAATCTGGACAAACCAGGAGTAAGAGGATACTACCGAAAACGTCGTTGAAAACAAGCGATGTGATTTAGTTGACGTACTAACACTAACCGTTTCCTTTGGTAACAATTTTTAGTGTTTAGAATGAATGAGGTGTGTATAGTAGATGGTGAGCAAGAACTGTGACATCAATTCCCGATGTTGGAATACCTGCCGTTTTTCTCAGCTTCTTAAACATGTCACATTACCACCAAATCAATTCATACTCTATATATCAGGAGATCTTTGATAATTTTCCAGGGATTGAGGGATTGAACTGATCTCTTGCAACTCTGATCTCATTTCTATTAAGGTCAGTTGGACATAGCAGCTTAAATATGTACTTACTAATCTAACAGATACGGTTTACTGTTGGAAGATTGAGTTAGTGGTTGGTTTGAAGTGGGCATGGAGGAGTTTGATATCAACCCGGTTGTGGTATCATCGTAAATCTAATCAAGATTTACATACATCGAGGTTTAAAAATGCTATTTTACAATCAACTTCTACAGAGGTAAACTATCTAGCTGTCGTATAAAGTGACCACATGGCTTCGTCGCGAGTACATTTCCTATACTTTTTGAGTGTTTTTCATGCAATGATGATCTTTTATGCGAATTCTCGAAACATACTTAAAGTAGATTTGATTATACTGAGAGACTTATTAACAGATATGTCTGGTGTATAATTCCGTTGCAGATGCCTACTACGTACACTGCAGCGTACAACGAAGACTATATGGACAAAAACATTTATGGAAGTCTTGGTCCGGAATGAGCTTGATAACAAATTTATTGGGAGACAGCCTGTTCTCCTGTGTGTTTGCGTCAAGCTGTCTACAATTTAAATTGGCAGATGATTATACTGTCATGGTACCTTGAACGAATTGTCTTGCGGATATCGATTGCAACCCTTTGAAAATAGTTCACTCACCAGATGGTGTTATAGTTGAAGATCTAATAGATCACGCACTTGTAGATCACCGTTGCCAGACTGATAATACACTGAAAATTTTATCAGTTTGAGCAAACTGCTTGCATACGAAAGTGAACGTAATGTTATGGTCCAGTTCATCGTAGTTGTTTATGCCGTCTAAAGATGATTCAGATACGTATAAATTTACTCACACTCTTCGGTTTGTGAATTTCTTTTAATCATATGCATAAAGGGTAAATGGAATGAGATCATCACAACTGTGTACATACCTGTCGATGAAGGCTCACCGACAAGTGAAAGGTCTAGAACAATCCAAAAAGGAAGTCATTCACTAATTCGACTCCCTCAATCTTCAGACTGCAGTTTGAAAACAGACCGAAGTAGTCGAAATCTATTGTTCTCAGATTCCGCTTATCAGTATCTATACTTGACTTGTCACCTGATTTAAATTTTTACAAACCTATGACTGTATTTTTGCATTTGGTTCTAACATTAACTGTATTGAAAGATGACAGGTTATTAGTGAAAAAACGGAGAATGCGTCTATTTTAACAAAGATGATAGAACTTTGAAGGTGATTTGGGACGTATCGTTAAAATCGTAGTAACTTTTAGCCAGCTAGCAGTGAACTGAAGATATATGGTACAGTTGAACCCCGTTTACATAGGCGAACAATCCGAGTTGGACTATTTCTGTCCTAATGAACGGAGCAAAAGTGAGTTGTAGTGAAATTTCATAAAAGTTTTCTGTTAAAGGTGATACTTACTGAACTGGTGCCAAGCAGACAGCAGCTTCAGCTGGTTGCGAGAGAGATTGCTGGCCCAGTCCTCCATTTAGACAATCTCTACCCGAGTCCAAACTAGAACGGAACCGGTTGTGGAATGTCACCTTGAGGGTGAGCATAAAGAATCATTATGATCAACAGTATAGTTCTTTTAATCCTTCGAGTATCATCATCTGAACATGAAGTTTAACCTTCCATACGGGCAAGAAGTGAACATCAATATGTTCATATCAATCGGAGTATAGATAGCCTTTCACAACGTTCGATAACAGCAGCTTATAAGTATCTTTTCTGTTACTAACCAGTGTGCCATTAAGAATTATGCAGTTTAATATGGTGTTCATGCATTAAGGATTTCATACGGTCGTCTGTGGTGTGAGCTCAATTTTCAGTGGAACCATCAATAAGCTGAAGGGTCTATTGCACTAATTCTCTGCTAGACAAAAACAGCACTTATCTAAGGTTGAACATCACCCACAATTGATCGCAGCTGTCGCATCCCCATAGACTTACCAATCGGCCCCTTTCGAAAAGAAGAACTAGACTCGAGTTTCGCTCTCATTAGGGCTCGTCAGTAGTGCATATCATCGCCACTGATGTTCAACTTGAAATTAACCAAATCCCCGATTACTCATCAGTAACTTGTCTAAGGAACATTTTCAGTAGGCAGCAACCTTTTTCATATTAGTCATTTGACAACACCAACTCCCAGAGCCATACAGAAGACACCTCGCTGAGGTTGAGATGAATCTAAGGGATCTCTCAAGAAAAAACAAGAGAGTAATCTTGTAGAAATGTGTTTAACTTGTTCATAGATTGGCCATAGAACAAAGTACTTGGGTGCCAAATACTGCTTATGTTATGAATGACACTACGGTCCATGGGCGCTAAACCGTTAACGGGACAACGGTTAATCGCATTAAGGATAACGGTAATGAACGATGGAATACGGAGTATGCGCGATTAATTCGTAATTTCCCGGCCAACCCAGTCGCTTGAAGCTAATGCATGAGCACAAGGAAAAGAGTATCCTTGAAACAGAACCTCTTTGTGCCACCCAGTTTTAATACAACCTGGTCATAAACCCGTTCTTATTTATAGGGTTCGTGAATAGCAACAAGCCAATAAATGGACCAGACAAAAGTCCAGGCAGTACAGAGTAGGCGTGTAGGCCGGATTACACTGCGGGTTTATACGAGAGCCAAAGGTGCTCGTGAAGGCGGGAGCAGTAGATGGCCATGCCAGCTATCAAGATCGCTTACAACTGTACTTTGTTAGGCCTTTTGCAAAACAATACTTTCGGGGAATTGGAGACTTTCCCAAAAGCTTAGCTAAGCGCTGCTTTCCTGTGGTGATCTCGTAGAGTTGAGTTACAGCTGTAGCATGCACCATAGATCTCGAAAGTGACGACTCTTCCCATCAGGGCTGAAATAATTATTAGTTGTACGAGTAAGAACGGCTAGTTCCTTTTCCATACTGAGGTTCAAACGCTCATGATAACAGCAAAAAATATTGCGTGATAGGTGGCCCATACTCGGAAGTTTAATTAATCAGCCTATTTGTGGTTTGTTGAGGAGATCTAGAAATATCAAGAAAATTTCTTCATAGGAAAGCAGGAAAGGAGACAAATGAACCTGAGGTCAGAAAAATCACAGCTAGTAAAGGATGGTTGCGAAACAACGCATGCAGAGTAGAGTGTCAGAAACAATCGACAGAGCTACTTGACAGTGATTACAACTTACCAGATACTTGTCTAAACATTGTTGTTCTAGGGCTATTTCGTTTGCTATAAAATTAGTGTATTATGTTGTTGTACACAAGATACTCCTCAACAAAGCGCTGGATGCTGTAATGTTAAATGAGCTGCCCTCTGTTTTTGCCCATTAACTGTACCTCAGACTATGTTGGCTAGCTCTGTACTCATTAAACAAACTGTAACTGGAAGACATTGGCCAGTGCATATCTTTCAAACAGCAATAGTATTTTCAAAACCTTGAAGATAGTTTTGGAACGGTTTGAAAGCTAGTGACGATTGCATGGCACATTTTTTGAGTCATTCTTGAATTACTCATCAGACCGATTTTGTATCATTAATGTTCGGCGAATTTTAACTCTTGCCCCACAGAGTTTGTCCGACAGCCAAATGAACACCGCACATTTTGAAAGTTAAGTCTCTTAGGATAACCACGTATATGCAGAAAAATGTCTGCCTTAGTCTGACCTTTGCATGCCATATGCATCACGTGGAATTAAGACGCTCTGAGTCATGTAGTGTAAGGTTCGGGTTTGTCCTGGGAAATTTGAAATTTTTCGACTGAATTATTCGTGTATTGAAAGCAATCGATAAGAGGAGTAAGTTGTCTTACAGATCGTGTCTCATTTCGCATTTGTACGTTTACCTTTCTCACAGTCTTCAAAGCTGGATTTCTGTATTTGCACCTTGAATTTTGTGGTTTAAATCCCAACATTTTTGTACTTACCTTAAAAAGCATAAACTAAGGCTAATGTCAACGGTCAGTGGTAGATGCATTAGACGGCGGAAATGATGATGATGATGTCGTTCTTTTAACTCAGAAATGATAGTTGGGGTATAGCAAAGCGAACGGCTATAATTCCTATGAATACATGTGGTGCCACACTGGATCAAAAACATTTAGCCATCTCTTCAATAACGTAAAAAGCATCAATTCGACAATCGATCGCTCATTTCTTCTGGGAATCAATATACGTTAATAAGAGGAACAACTGTGCGTCACGGTGGATTCAATAGTTTAATGGTTACTTATCTTCTCATTTTCACTAATGTAGTTTTTGTACAGACGTTAGTCAACTGTCGCCAGGCGAGGACAAGCGGGAGCAAGTGGTAATAACTTGTTGAGTTGCAGACCTTGTCGCCCTGCTGGTTAATCCATCAATCATAGTCAGAAATTGGGGGCAGTAAATGAGGGAATAAATGTACTGGGAAAAAGTATGGAGTGTGACGGGCGAAACGATGTTACATACATTGACAAAAAAGGATGTTACTGATGAGTAGTCGGGGATTTGGTTTATTTCAATTTGAACATCACCCACAATTGATCGCAGCTGTCGCATTCCCATAGACTTACCAATCGGCCCCTTTCGAAAAGAAGCACTAGACTCGAGTTTCCTTCTCATTAGGGCTCGTCAGTAATGCATATCATCGCCACTGCCAGGACTTGAACCACGGACACGCTGTTCATGAGGCAACCGTGTTTACCACTGCGCCATTGACCTCACATTAAGCACGACCGAATTATCACCGCATGTGAACGCTCAGCCACTTTCGATTGTGAGTAATGATCAGGTTGCCCGAACTTCTCGAACTGAGGACACAGTTACTGTCCTGTTAACTCCAATCGATAACCCCGCGATTAGGACTTCCTAGACAGGTCGAAATCTCCGATCTCATTAAACCTGCTAGGCGATATTTTAGATTACTGATGAGTAGTCGGGGATTTGGTTTATTTCAATTTGAACATCTTTTCGAAAGGGGCCGACTGGATAGTTTATGGGAATGCGACAGCTGCGATCAATTGTGGGTGATGTTCAAATTGAAAAGAGGATGTTGTTTGGAAAAATTGTCCGTGGTTCCTAAATTGTGTGTGTGTGTCGTATTCACATTCTGTGCACAGCAAACCAAATGAATCGTACGAATAGGGGAAAAGTTGTATGCAATAATGGAGAAGACCAATTTTAAAAGTGAGTGAGGTTGTTTTATCGATGAATGAATGATTGTCACACAGAAGTGGCTCATCAAATGTTACCCCCCTCCAAGTACACGTAAAGAGTACTGCATTTGGAGTATGCAATATTTAAAGGTTTGGACTATTCACACACACACACACTACAAATGGTAGAATTAGTATTGGATCAACTTAGTAAACTACAAGCCGCTTCTAGAGGCATTAATATAACTTAGACTCACTAACACTATCCGTCTGTGTTCAAAATTGATCGGTTAGGCTGTAAAAGGTGTTTGTTTGTTTCATATAAGCTATGTGGGTCTTTTAATGAGGATGAGTTATGTAAACATACAAGTTTGCTTTATGGCTTCTATTAACCGTTTATAGTTGGACTGTAATGTATTTGGGTGTCCATGTGAGATGACGGATAGCACTTAACTGACTACAAAAATTTTGCTATCTAGGATTTTGTGCATGCATCACGTTGAATCAGGAGGGTAAATTTACAGTCACGAAACAGTTTGAACTTTCGGGTTATTTCAGTGCTGTGTCTATTGATTCGCGGTGGATTTTACTCATTATCTCTATTGTTCTCTTTGTTTTATTTTACTCTTCAACTTGACGTTTTATCTGTCCATGATTATGTCAAATGGGCTAACGATCAATGTATTCAGCATGTGCTCAATATGTCGAAACTTAGTTGATGCTTTTCAGAAATAGTTTTCATCTACTGTTTTCAGCGGTAATTTGCCGTTTCATTTTATAAGCCGCTGACCGGCCTATTTATCATCGATACATAGTTCATTGTTGAAACGACTAGTAGACTCGTAGTTATGCTGTGTATCGCCCTTTCTAATCATTTTCACATTTGACCCTAGTTATCGAATTCTCACATCAGTGGATAACGCGACTCAGAAGAACCAGTGTAAAAAATCGGATTAGTCGAATTGCAGACAATCTGTGACGGTCACTGATAATCTTTGAATGGCTTGGCAACTGCCAAAGATTAGAAACTGCTTGGACAAATAAGGCAAACCAGCTGAAACCGCCTGTGGATTAACACGTATGCCCTGGCCTCATGGTCACACTGCGCTGTCATCATCACTGGGCTGCTCTAAATGATATTCGTTAGTTACCATGTCATCAGAATGAAGTGCTTGCTTATGACAAAGGAAATCACATCACGGTCCATGAAGCAATGATGACCAAGCTCATCCCACCGACTAGAAAACTCACTAAAACAAATTTCCCTTCACTCATCTTTCACATTATCATCATCGTTTCGATCGTCATCATTATCAGTTTAAGTGCTGAGCACTACCAGTGGGTATTATGGCTCGACATTCCGTTGGTCCTAATGAGTGGTCGTAAAAGTTCAGAGCAATAAGCAAGTATTGTTGCCTGAATAAAGAAGGCAAAATGAAGCATAAACGAGCACAATAGTAGATGTTTCGGGAAAAAGAATGTCAAGGACCTTGTGATTACCAGCAGGTCACCAACAAAAGCGTTACCATCCGGCGTTACGGATGATCTAGAGCTTTTCCACTGGACAGATGACACAACGAACTTGTTTCGGCTATGAGGTCAAAGCTGTAACAGGTTGTTACCAGTCATCGCCTGATCGTCATACGAACACTTCCATCCATCACCAAAAACACCGAACAATACATGGTGTGGCAGACGTTCTGTCGGCATGCGAATTAAGTGAACCAACACATATCTCAAGTACTTGTCAACGGACTGTCGCGTTACTCATGCTGCCAGCTCATTTGATACAAGGTGGAGACAAAGATAACCAAGTACTGAGAGTCTTGGCGCATGTGCTCAACAAGTGAGCTGGGTTTCTAAACCAAAAGACAGAACAGAACACTCACACGCATTATAACCCATGCCCTTAATCAAAAAGTAGAAGTTTTTGTGACACCATTAGTCTCGAAATTCAGTAAGTATGCTGCGCGCTATAGTTATTCTCAGGCACATTTTGTAACCTACATTGCAAGTTGCTGAGAGGACTTTTTACAGAAAGGTGAAGCGGCCAACAATTTTCAGCAACCTAACTGTAACATCAAAGATCGGGCTACTATCAACAAGCCTTGAAGGCACAAAATGCACACCGTACGTACCAGCCATATAGTTCAACGGATACAACATGGTCTGTATGTTCTCGGTAGAAGTATTATGTGAAATAACGTCCTCTGCATGAGCAACATCAGCCATCCTACTGCTTTGGCAGAAACCCCACTTATAAATCCTGGAAAGTGCTATCTTCTTTTAAGCATATAACCCATCATTCGACTGAAGAGAAAGGGGATAATGGACATTCCAGTCAAACACCATTTGGTGTGGCGAACGCTCTCTCTATGTATGTCTACAAACACGCAACCCGTAGCCATACCAGCATATGAAGATGTCGGTAAATTTACATGCTCTTATGAAACTCCTCCGTGATAGAGGTAGTCCCACAGAAGAAGTCAGGCAACCGAATCGGAGTCAACTTTTAAGACCAGGAACATCACGACAGTCGACTGGAACAAGGAGTGTTGATGACTCAGTGTTTGGTGTAGTGTACAAATAAGATCGGTACACTCGCGATCGAACCGGACCCAAGCCTATTCTACGAACGTATGATTCTTTTTGAGTTTCAGAAGCAACTGCACTGCAATACCAGTAAGCATCTTAGATTCCACAAAGACAAGACTTATACTCCGGTAGTTTTGGATGAAAATCGGAGTGACTGGTGTTCAGTACTGATCACGATGTACTGCTTCAAGAAAGAGTGTGGTCAATTCATACAACAACCTCTCAAATAACACACACAATCACATGCGGATGAACTCCCACACTTCCGAATTAAGCTAAGTGGTCCAATTCGGAACAAGTAAGTCGTTTTAAATTAAAGTGAAATGGTAATTTAGCATGTTCTTTGTTTTACTGAAATACACCGTTATGTTAGATCATTCTTAACGAAGGACATCCGAGAGATTTCTCACTGGTAGCTGTTCTACATTACTAACCTAACTACCTATTGTCTATCGAACAAATCTAGCAACTACTCACAGACGGCATCTGTATAATGCTGTGAGAAATCCCTCTGTTTAAATCGTACTCCAGTTTATTTCTCCGGAGAGAGTAATTAAAGACAGAGGCAGGACCCGTTGTAACACACGTAAATATGCTGAGAACCCAAAAATGATTAGTGCTTTCATTAATATACAGGTAAATAACAAACTTTTTACTCACAGTAGTATCTACTGAAAATCAAATTAAAACATGGATTTGGGACTGAGTAGGGTTCTGTCCTCTTAAAGGCTTGTCTTCAACATCCTAGAAGCGTAATTGTTTACTTCAATCCTATTTAAGCGGGTTGTTTATCCGTCATGGAACGTGATTCACAGAATAGCAATTGTTTCTAGATGCCACCAGAAAGTTATATGCTGATGATCGGGATTACGTCATAAATGCTGTGAGACTTAAGATAATTCAACTGTTCGAGATTGACACCATTTGAAATGTTTTACAAGGTTTCTTTCGACAAGTTATATTGACAGGACATGGTACGAATATCCTTTTCATGGCTGTTTTGCTACGTTCAGATAGTTGGCCATTCTTCTTGATATGTGACTGTTCGTGGCTGATCACTACTCTTTGAGTTGATTGCAGAGTTTGTTTGAATCACTTACAGTCCTCGATTAGCCGAGCTTAGATTAAAGTGTGTTACCCATAATTATGCATTTTGCAAGCAATAAAAATGTTGTATGACAAGTGAACTTTCTTTCTGATTGTTAAGTTTACCGTGCACATGCGTTGTTCCACTTATTGTACATAAATAGACCAAGATCTTAAACGTAGCATTTCTTCATAGGTAGCAGTTCTACACCTCAAGACGTGAGTTGTATATGGTAGACCGAAATGTAGTGACGAACGATTTGGTTGGATCACTAGACCGACTTATTGACTGAATACGCCAGGTGGCCGATTAAGCGGTGTTCCTCGCTCTCCGATGATTCCATCCGCCCCAATGCATCAGTGAATGGATCAGCCACTATGGAACGCGTCCAGCCATGCAGTAATGTAAGTTGTTGTTCATTTTGTCTATTCAAGCGTGACAACAGCTCCGAGTGAACTGTTCAAAAAAATCTTGAATGACACATAACAGTGTTTTGTTCAAACTCGTAAACTGAATTCAAATCTCTTTATCAGTTATGTACCTAAATTTATGCATTTTCTCTCAGTTAGTTTGAATCCAGGGCCTTTTCAAATGTGAATCAATGAACGCGTTCACTGACTTCGTTGCAGAATTCTAGGTACAGTGTACGCAGTTGTGAGTGATTGTACGATGCAACAATTCTTACCCGTTGATTCGTATAAAGCTTTCTTCTATTTCTGAAACAATTAAGGTTTCAGTAACAGTTAAAAAGTATTAAAAATATTGAAAACATTCAACAAATTAGAGAGAGCTGAGAGTTTGGTAATGCTGACTTCAAATTTAAGATCAATTGCGCGTTAACTTAACAGCTCAATTACCAATTTTGACATTCTAGAATAAAATTTATATAATGGTTAATTAATTAATGTCCATCGACTTTGTGAAAAAGAGACTGTATCCCTCAAATGAAGCTGGAGTTAATAAGAAAAGAGGATGCTTTTCCGATTAAAAATAGAATTGAACATGGTCGTTTCTGTTATTAAAACGTTTACATACTTCAACTGCAGAAACGAAAAGACGATAGGTGATGCATTCGCACACGTCAAGTGATATGCAAGCAAGCTGTAGTTCCGTGAGTCATATGAATGGGTATCATTTACTATTTGTGAGTGGTAGGATTAGTTTACCAAACTAACCCAAACAACACCGTTATGTGTTCGTCACATAAAATTAGGTGAAGTCCTCACCAGTAAAAAGCCTTTCTGATTAGCGTCACTGAAAGAGACATTTGGCAGCTAGTTATTTGGGTAGCTCTTAATCAATCGTTCGTGTACAAAAACCGTTAACAGTATCAATAAGAAAATGTTGAAACGAGGTCTATTCACGTTTTATTAATGCAAATTGAGCAGTGCAGTCGACTGGCGTTTGATTCCAGCTATGCATTTGTGTGCTGACGTACACGTTTACATGTTGCACCTCATAAAAAACTTTACTTTGAAGTGAACTCACACCATCACGTTGATGGCGTAGTGATGATCAATGTGCCTGAATACTTGTTATCCTGCAGTTTCATTACTGTAACCACTAGTAAGATGTATGACGTAATGGTCTCAGATACATTGTCAAAATGCTTTGTTTGAATAGAATCAACATTTCCCAGAAATAGCTCCAGGTACAAGTGCCTGTCAGAATTGTGGAAACGAATACAAATTGGGTTTCAGAGTGAATACTGTCACCTCGTGTTTTTATGACCTCATTAACATGTGGTACATGCATTCCGCGTAAACGTAGGCTATATTAGAAAATTCTTCCCACATATTGTTGATACATAGTCTCTTTACAATTCACCCGTTTAACTTCATTTTTCCCTGTGTCGTAAACTCAATTTAATCGATTGGTTTATATAGATTATTTTATTGGGCCAGTTGCTGTTGCGTGATCTTGCTTGCTGTTCTTTTTATTCATCAAAATGGCATGAAATAATTTCGTAGAGTTTTTTCCTGTTTTCATCTGTAACCTTTTAAGTGGCAAATTTGCGTAACTAAGAAATACTTTGTTGCTAAAATCGATCAACAGAATTGGGGCATACGATCATTCGTTTCTAATGTTCTATTGATCAGTCAATGAAACCGCGTAGTTATTTGATTCAACTATGTCGTTATATTCGACAGTTTTTATTTAGACAACTGCTTGTTGCAGCTAGAAGTTTTGTCTAGTTTATAAGATATCCGCCCTAAATTTAGTGCGAATAACGTCAAACAATTTCGGCGTCGTGTTTAACATGTTATTGATAAATGAATTGAGAATAACACAACGTTATGAGCAAGTTGTAATATTCTACGTTTCAATTCGAGTACAATACTCCTGAGGAAAGCCACCTGAGGTGGTTGAAACGTAGAGTATTCTGTCTAGTTTACTTGACAAACCAAGTGGCCCCGGGTGTTCGTGAAGTGGTTTGGACCCAAAAAAATACGTTATTCACGAAAGAGAACGAGTATCGTGTTTCACGTCAAGTTGTTCATTCACTCGCCTTCAGTGAGGCCTGGAATCCTCGTTTTGTTATTGTTAATTACTCATCGTGGTCGACTGGAATAATAGTTGATGTTAGGGCATTTTCAAAGATATCTGTTGAGTCTAACTAATTCTCTTGTCCCATTTATCCAGATCACTTCCCAGGTATGTATTTTAACCTCTTCCTACTTAAGGGACGAGTGTATGGGCTCCAGGAGTTGTGCCAAATACATTCCTCCATGTCCTTGCTCAACACCATACGCATTTTGGCTAAAATATAATGCTTCTAGGGGTCCAGATCAAGTCTTGTTGTTCAATGTTGCAGTTTGTGTGCAGAAGTTCAAAACTTTCTTGACATAAACAATGTCAGTTTGGAAACAGTTGGATTTGCTGTTGTACCGCACCAGTCAGTTGGTTCCTTCTTCTGCCTATCTTTTCGAACGTGCATATCCAAAAACCATGTATATTTTTTTTACACTTTCGAAATGTTTAATCCATGCCTGAACGGTTTTTTTATACGTCACTTATATTTTTAGGAGTTACAATCTGGTTTACGTTTAGATGTGTACATTTGAATCAGCCTGCTCCGGAATCGGTGGTGAAAAGGAACATCATCCCAAAAAGCTTGTGCATGGATTGAACGTATTTCATCTTAGATGGTTAAATTTTGAAGAAAAAATGTTACAGAACCATAAATGAAACTTACTTTCGGGATTAAAATGGAATCAGTTCTCTCCAGAAGGATAACATACGGCAATTGTCCTGAACCTACCCAAGCTAATTAAGGCGCTGACCGAGGGACGGATCACTGCAACGTATAAAACAGGTTGGGAATAAAGTCGACGCGTTGTCCTGATGTGCAAAAATCCGATCGATTTCAATGCATGAATTAAGTTTATAACTTGTTCGACTGATGTGACAAAACAAAAACTGTTCTAAACGTTCGTTATGCTTCTTGATACTCATCGAAAACCGACCCTACACGAACAGTTTCATGCTTGCTTGAACTCATCAGGTAGAGATAGTCTGAAGGGCAGATCAAACCACCTACCGTTTGCGTTACAGGGCAATATTCTGCTCGACCAGCAGTTCTATGAGCAACGCTTGTGACGGGTGAGTTTGTGTGTAATTGAGTTATAGCTCATTCTCATCCCACTATTGTGGACGGACGCAGTCCACCTAGCTAAAACTCAATTATTCAGTACGGTTTTTCCTCTGAACAATCCGAAAAATATGTTGGTCTCAATATTTCTGAGGTAAATTTGTGCGAAGTTAGGTGTGATTTGGTGTAACTCACGCCATTCGACAAAAAACAAGACGAAGCAAATTTCGTCTGATTAAATTTTCAAATGCAGTTAAAACTGGACAGTATTCATTATAACATAATTTTCTTTTCCATGTTACATCCTTCATTGCAATTCTGGGCTCTGGTGAAAGTGTGCCCCTACTATAGTTCCATCAGTTTTTAAACATCGTTGTTTTGCTGTAGTTTTGGATTGAGCAGCGCGATAATTTCATAGGCATATTGTTACCACACAGCTAGGTCCGGGTTATTTACTGCTGGCCAGTTTGTCTTGTGATTCTGCTGTATGACTGATTAGTCAAAGTTCGAACAAATTGTAGACTTGAGTAACCCTGACAATGTGTTTCATTTTTGAGGATATAGATTGTCGTAAAACATTGGAAACAATTTTATTAACAATGTATTCTTACTAATGAGCACAAGGGTATTTTATCAGTTCTCAGAATGTATGGCTCTCTCGTTCACTTTGCTGTGATCATATCGTTTAATCTCCAATCAGGTAAAATGCCAACCTTCCGAGGAAAAAAGGCCACCAATGAAGCACTTTTTCTGTTTCCTTGTAAGGGGGGAGCATATACTGCAAACTGAGTGACTTCTCAATTTGAGTCAACCTCTATCATCACTTTGAGGTAAGATATGGATACTACTCTAGTAATACCGCGAATCAACTTGTACGCGAGACCGTAAGTAGATGGTTGTATACGCAGTGCGTACCCAACCTGTTGCAACTGTCAAACTATGTGATAGGATTGTCGAACTACTATCTAAACTTAGTATCCCATCTCCGATTACCTATTATCCCTTGCGCTCAGCTAATATCCGTGTTTTGTTCAGTGGTGGAGATCATTTAAAAACCCTATGTGTTGCTAATCTTTAAGCACACTATACATTCCATAATCGAAATTATAAATCAAAAGTGCACTGTATCAGGCTCATAATATCTGGAAACGCATTTAAAATATGTTTTACAGAAAAGTCAATCATAAAACCAACATTTCTGAGTGAGAACGTTACAAGTTGATTTCTATTTAGCGTTTCATCAGAAGTCCCAACCGAACTTTTGTCAGCTTGACAATTCGTAGAGTACTCAATAAGGCAGCTTTTATGAAACTGTCACTTAAAGGTGACCACCTAATAAGACTACCCCTGAAAGAAGGAAAATTTCCTACGCCCTGATGCTTCCTGTGTGCAACCAACCTGATCCCTACCTACCAGTCCTGCGAGAACGCCAGTATTTAAGCATGATAATTTTCACCGCATACATCAGTTCACTTGTGGCTGCTGAGTTAGCTGGATGTACCAATAGAACTTGTGGCGTAGGCGCGTTTCAAACACACTGTTGACTATTCAGGAGAACAGCATAAGAAGAACTGAACATATCTATATAGTTACTGAACCCTTCATTACGTTTGGACCTCTGTTGTTCATGTGACCTGGTTCATTATTTATTGATCATAATCATCCATCACTCCAAAAACCATAGTCTACTTGAAGAACTGTCAATCCAGAATAACTCACTTGACGTTTTAGCATGTTCTTCAACCTTCACCTACCAGAACAATAACTTTTAACGACGATCGATAACACGAAAAACCTGTCTAAATGCGACAGCTGTTGAGTGAGATTCAAAGTAAGTTAGCAGCCTCTCTAATAACTAATCAGTAATCTAATCTACTGCGTAGCGAGTGTGATGAAATCGAAGATTTTTACCTGATTCAGAAGTTGTTTTCACACAATTTTCAATTCGAATTAACAATTGTCATTTGTGCCTCCAATCGAGAAGGCATTACTCAGAGGAGAATATACCTGAATGTGTGCATTTTACTGAGGGGGCTGTGCCTAATATAAGGTCATTGGCGCAGTGGTCAACAAGGTTGCTCCGTGAAAGCGTGGTTGTAATTCTAGTCCTCGTCGTTGCAAAAGTATCCATTACTGTTGAGCACTAACAGGATCAAAACGCGAGTCTGATGACTCTTTCTGATGTAAGAAGGCTGATTGGTTTATGGGAAGGGAACTGTTGCTAAAAACTGCGAGTGATGTTCAGTTCAAGTACCACACGTATACTCTTCACCCTTGAACAAAGATGGTCATGGGCGGCTTGCGTCGGTCATTCGGCCTGGAAATGATATAAAAATGACAACTTTCACTCACGACCGACAGCATTTTTACTTGTGCAGTAGTTGCGAATCCATTCACACAAAATATACAAAGCAATCTGGTTGTGTCGTAAGTTTGCAGTTCTCGGTATCGCGTTTAAAACCGCTGCTCTGTTCATCTTCTCGCTAGAATTACCTCTACTCCATAGAGTTCGTCACACTGACCTTCGAATAACAGAATGTGACGATTAATCAGAATGTGAAAGACTAACAAAATAGTCAAGATTTCATCTTAGGGCCATGAGCACTGTGTTTTAAGGATGGAAAGTCCAACAGTTGTATAGTCGTTCTCACAATACAAGGGGAAAATGAACCGGAGCATGCATCAGTGGACTGGACCTTCTGGATCGCATGATTAATAGTTTGGACTAAATGGACTCCCTGTCGTTCTGGAATGACTGAGTACTTCAGGACAGAAATGTTGTGACTGAGAGAGGTTTATGTGTTATGTACAAGCCGGCCGTTACTACTGTGATTGTCCGTTACACTTGCGTACCAACTTTGGGGCAACGTGGAGACATCTGGAGATAACGTTCTTTCGAAATAGGGGTTCTAGCAACTGTCCTGTAAAAGGAGACAACAAGAAACAATCATGAGTCAAAGGCCCAGTAAGCCATGCACACAACTTACACAAACGAAAACTAAAACGGCGTCAAGAACACACCAGCAAACCCTGTGTGCGCCTGTTGGTTTCGACCGCATGTTACATACGCAGCAGTACAACACGGCAAATGCAAACCAAGTTCCTTATTCATTTCCTTCGCAATTGTGTACGGTACTAAGACTATGATGTCAAGTCAAGTTTAGAGAAGAGAGATACAGACGGTACCCGTGAAGATATTATAACGTGAGACTGAACATGTTTACCAGAGAGGTTGGTGACAAAATGCTTGTATTTCTACACAGAATTGCAGTGATTCAGCAGCCATGACTGTGGTTCTTATCATATCAAGTCCGAGCTGGTTAACCAACGCTAACAGACCCCGGACCACCTGTTACATCCACACGTGCATATGTGCATGTGATATGTACAGACTAAGGGCTGGTAACCACTTCGTTCATACTGTCATACCAACAACGTTTGTTACGGTAGGTAATGAGCATCAAGCTGTTCACAGAAACTTTAAAAGATATTACGAAATGAACAAGGGTAACGCAAGAATTTTCATAATTATGATAGGCCAGGTGGACCCAGTTTTGAAATAGCAAATTAAAACTTACCAAACTGATCCGGGTCTTATATATTTTGTGAATTCGAATTTCCGTCCTTGGATTGTGGAAATTGGTTCGGTCCTTCTGGCTAGGACAACGGTCGTCTTCCGTTTTATTCTCTAAAAGCTCGCTTTATTAAAAGCAGTGTGGGACATGTAGGATTTTACTACACTAGATTGATATAATGACATGTAGAAGATGTTACATGCCTTGATTTAATGCGTGTGCTTATCCTGATATCTGTTAGTAACTTCTCGTAAGCTTACACTACCGGTCACCCAATTGTATCGACCGCGTGTTGCGTACTCATCGTACCCTTCCAATCACCACGTTAAACAAAACCACAGACTATATTGCTCAATCTTCTTCGATGACCATTGTCGCACTGATCAAATTGACTAGATTGGCCACTGAACTGGTTCAACGCAGACCTGATTTCCCCTGCAGAGATGTAATCTTAGATTGACCAATCTGAAAAATTGCCCGTCTTGATCTGCAAGTAATTAGTCTTTCTAGTTTGTCAGTACTGTTTTATGTTTCAGTAATGTAGTATGTGTTCGGGGGGTTCTGATGTATACTGCTATGCGTTGCTATATGAAACAAGAACACGGGGAACTAGTACGTTGGATCAAGGAAAAAACATAGCATAGACGATCATGGGGAGCAAGTTGTGAACGTATGAAAAAGACGTCGAGGATATTGCCTTCTGTCAGCCTTGTGCCATCACACAGTAGAATCTGTGATACTTTTGGCGTATACCGATTCACATGAGGTTCTGGGGGCTATACGTCTGCATCCAAATGGCCAGGGTATACATATTTATTTGGTAGTTATGTGTATTAAACACAGCTGAGTGTCTTTACAGTTATGCGATATACCGTTCTCTGTTGTTCCTGGGTTCAAACCCACACCCAATTTACCTAAAACAGCAAATGGATAAGTTCACTTCTAAAACACAGTGTTTAAAAATTGGTTGCTTCAAACTTTATGTGACTAGTGCAACTTGATTCAAAACACAGCCTACCTATTCTCAGTATCTAACATAACTTTTCGTAAAAGCACCCAGTTGTATCAACTTCATTATGCTGTAAAAAAAACTAACCCATATCATACTAAGCAGTAATGAATAGACTTTATTAAAAAAAGTACTTTCAATTGTTCTTGGTAAGGATAGCAACCATCTGGTGTACAATCCCATTCCATCACAATGTCTCTCCTCACAATGTGGCATGTACTCCCTTTTCACATAGCAACTCCAAGTCTCGGGAGTTTGATTGACACAATTCCACATGCTGTAGTTATGTGTCATTCGGCTAACGGTCTGTAGTCCTGGCTAAAGTTTTCAACTCCATTCTTCGGGACCAGTCAATTTTGTCTCCACCAGTCTACTATGAAACATATGGTAGCTGTAGCCCATTTGACACTTGATGGACCCGACACTAAAACTTACTGCCATGTCTTGTCTAGTAATTATCTGGATGGAACATAATTGAGAGGGACGCGACACAACAGGTTTCCACTTAAGGTTGACTTCATGTCTGCTTTGGCGACCACTTGTTGACACTGAGGGGAAGTGCCCCACTGTATCGATCGAGGCTAGCTTTCGTATTAGCGTCACTAAGACTTGAATCATTGGATCACTTGGTACACAACAGATAATTGAATAAACGTAGAGAATTCATTTTGGATGTTTTCCAGATTGATACTGAAATTGTCAGTTTGTCGATTTGAACACAATTTGGAAATACGCCCTAGTTAAATAATCGGGTAAGCTTCAGGTATATTTCATTTTTTGGTGCTGATTTCACTGCAACGTTTTTTCTTTCAAATTTATAAGTTAACCGCTATGTGGTGGGCGAATTGCAATTTCTGTAAAAATTATTTGTGTCAAGAACCGTCAGGCTGGTCGGTCTGACAAGACAGGTTTTGGCTCAAACTAGCCAACGTATCGATCGGAAACGGGGTCTCCTAACACATCCCCTCCGGGGAAACTGAATACAGCAAAGTGAACTGAACATCAAACCAGGTTGAATATATGTTCATTCCGTTCCTGGTGTGCGGTCGATTAATCCAACATTGGTGACCGTTCGAGTGCTTGTTGCAATCTTTGATGTTTTGGTCTAGCACTGGTTTGGTGGTCTCATGCTATTGGTGGGTGAACCTGCTCCAGAGCCTTTCAACTGCGTTTGAAGTCAAACATATAATAGTGTTTTGCTAAGACGCTTGAGAGGCAACCGCAAACAATATGGAATTTACAACGATGTCCAAAGGAAGGGATTAGATTTCGGTTTGATTGAAGTATTTGTTGCTAGAACTCCCACATAGAAAGTGCTTGTTGTGACACCTAGGTTAAAATATCTTCCGTAGTGATAGTCACATGCCCCCAGAATGCCTAGACATTGTTTTATCAACAAAAGCACTTAAGTTTAACCCAAAAAAGTAAGTAATTCCACGGGACTCATGGATATAAGATTGTATCCAGCGAAAATATCAAGGATTTCATTGGCGATCTGTGGCATGAGATCCGCATGACCGAGAAAATTCAATGAACCTACCACGTCGCCACTTACATGGCACCCATTTGTTCAGATGGACCATGTGCTCATGTATGAAGAGGCAATTTGTGCACTGACCCAAAAACATCCGGGCGAAGAGTATCTGTGAATCCTTTTCCACTACCAAGAATGGCTTTCGGAAATTGGAAACGGACTCGGGAACAGCGACAATGTGAATGAGGAATCAAACCAGCTACTCTTCGCCTTAAGAGTGAACGCTGTTATCTGTTCGGCCATCAATTCTGAGTACCGCTTGTGACGGGCGATTTGAGTGTGCTTGAGTTATAGCTTGTTTTCACGCCATTAATGCAGGTGGATACAGTTTACCTCGGATTGCCAGTTTCTACTGATCACGACCGTAAGGGCATGAGATGGCGCTTATAATGCTTCTTTATCCTCTCATCCGCGGGGTCACCAAGAGAACATTGGCTCGTAACGCGAAGGGTGGCCGGTTCTCTTCCAAATTCAAATTATCTCTGCCTGATAAGTCAAAAGAAGGACGAAACTGCCTGCGGAGTATCGATATAAGGGTAGGTATCGTGAGGCATTATAAACACCTATCCTGAGCCCATACGGCCTTAGTCACTGCAAGCTGACAGTCCGAATTGTACTGTGTCCATCCACATCAACGGGGTGAGGACAAGCTATAGGTGAAACCCCAGAACAGTTTGTTGCTCAACTGTCGCAGTGAATAACGATGAGCAATCACTGTAAACAAAAATCCGCTACGGAGATCCATCAAATAAAATGTTTTTTGTTCGTCATGAATGAAACTACAGGACACGTTCATAATATATTGGCATACTTGAGTTGTTTTGAGTGGTCTGACAGATGCTGTTGTTTATTGCCAGAAAAAGTGTTAAAACACTTTCTTGAAGGATTATTGAACAAAAGTTTTACAACCATTGATGAATTTCATAATTCCTTTCTTGGTCAGTGAATTTCATGAGAAGTACATCACACTTTTAGACACACGTTTGTCTAACTGATGTAAGATATCCAAATGACTCAAACCATTGGATTCTGGATAATTTGTGTTCAGAGTTTGCTTGAATTAACCCAACGGTGATTTGGTAATATGATATCAGGCAGCGGAGAGAACATATGTATTCGTACATCCTACAGCCTATCATGAATCACGCGAGCCCACAAGAAAGAGGACAAACCGTTCAGTTTTCAGTCTTATTACGAGAATATTCATGTAAGTCATATCACAAACGGAAATAATTGAGTGCAAATTTGCTGTTGAACGTCAATGAATTAGTGGTTGTCCATGTGATTAATTTTGTTCAATGATGCCAGTCTGAATGCAACAATTGTTTACACAAACTACTGTTTACGGTCGCAGACCGGAAGGATTTAATCAGCTGTTTGATATGCGAGCTTGGACGACAACCTGCTTCTTAATCGAGCATAGTGTAACCTGTTACATATACAGAAGACTGGTTTGCGTTGCCTGTTGTTGGACACCTGAACCGAATTTGCAGTGATCTTTGTATTCACTTTGCAATCGACCTGAGTTGGTCGGTCTTCTCACTTCACACTTTGATCTGATTCATCTCATATTCAGTAATTTAGTAATATATTAGTTTGTAATGCTAGTTGATTAGCTCTCGAGAAGTCGATGGGCCTTCTGCGTTTATAAATAAACCGGCGGTGTAGAAATTCATTTATTGGGCGTTAGGAAGTAGCTTAGTTTGCTCTTAATACAATTTCCACAACAGGGTCCGAAATGCGTGAAAAAATACGGGGTTTTCTCCTTGTAGTCGCCTCTGTAATAGAGTTTTCGATTGTTTTAGCGTCTGTGGTAGCGGTTGTTCAAATTACATTATATTTCGGCCAGTACAGCCGAATTGCCAAAATAACACAAACATAATGAAACATAAGTATGCCCTGGGAAGGTCATCACACGATACCATGACGTATCAGCCGAAGATAAGTTTTAAGGTGTATCTCTTAAGGACTACATCAATAATGTTAGGGCAAATGATGATAAGTAATCTTTGTGCTAATCAGAAGCAGTCTGTGAAAGCAGGTCCTTCTCAACTACCAGGCTGCTTGCTATAACGTTTAACAAGGCCGAATTAGTAATCCTTTGATTGTAAATACTTGCAGTTGAACACTATGAGGATGGTCAAACGGTTTCAGTGACCAGAACCTTTCGGCAATTGTTATCGGAGGGTTCAGTCTTCAAGTGCAAACAACGTGAAGTACGAGGGGCTCCCAGTATAATCCAAGTGAGATGATGGCTTCCGTCCTGTTAGCATTACATACGCTTAACGGTTTGTCGGAGATGAAGTAGGTACATGCATAAAATTTGCCAAAAAGTATTATACCTAACACATTGGTAGGATACTCTTGGCCGAAATATCGACGGGAAATCGATCTGATGGTTGCACAAACAAATTTGGTGTTGCTTAAAGGGAATAGAGTCTATATTTTTGAAATTCTCACTCAGATTTAATCAACTTTATCTATGATGCGAATGGTTTTGAACCGTGAAACTTAGTATGACTCTGAGTATGCAATAATCAGGTCCGCTTTGAAAGGACAAGGTTTTATGAACAATTTCTACAATGAGCGTGAGTGTATTTGCTATTTCGGACTGCCATCAATTAGGAATCCTTCTGAATTACTAGTGAACGGACTGAACTATAGTCACGAGAATCTACGCTTTACGATGGAATTAGAAAAGGATCATTGTCTACCGTTTTTGGATGTGTCGATCCAACGCAGAGCTGACGGCAACGTAAGACGCTCGGTCTACCGAAAGTCTACTTGGACGATGTGATACTTGCGCTACGATAGGTTTTTTCTAAATCAGCATAAACGGGGCTTAGAAAGGACATTATTCGATCGAGCTAGGAAAATCTACACAGCTTATACAATCGACGAAGAGTATCATCAGCATGAAAACAGTAAAAACAAACGGTTACCTATAGTGGCTTATAAGACAATTCAGCAGACCACAGGTCAACAACCAACTTGTCCATTTAGCTGAACATGAATTCATTCGGCTTACCTACAACAGCGACGATATCTGTTTACTCTTGAAAAGTCGATTGGTTTCTGCTGTCAGACGAGTTTTCTACTTGGCTAAAGTAGTCTTCAGTTTTGTCACCACTAGAATGTCGACGCCCACCATCAAGGACCGTCTCATCTCGCAATGCATGTACCAATATTCGTGTGGGTGCAGTTCGACGTACATAAGAGTGACGGAGAGGCAAGTACAAATCAGGATGACAGCATTTGTCTGAATGGGTGTGCATCCACGTAAGTCAACCAGTTGAGAATTGTGCGGGTGAAGCCAAAGGCCATTCACACAAGACGCCGGCTTCATCCATTGCGATTCATGTGCTCCAGACAAATCACGACATTCACAATCTGTCGGCATTCTCAGTCATCTCCACGCACCGAAATAAACATTGACTTTATCTTGCTGAAACAACTGCTATTAAACGATTGAGGCCACCGTTGTGCGTGCGGAAGGAACTGTTTATAAAATCAGCAGTACCTTGATGGTACTAATGGCTTTTTCATGCCTGGACGGAACACTCTGTGAGTGACAATTTTATACACATTTCGTAGTTTTCTTTTCTGCAATATACATTTGATAGGATGCGACAAATTCAGCTTGAACAAAGATCATACAGTATACCACCAGGAGTTTGTCTTTTCAAGTTCATTTCGCGGAGTTTGTTTCAGTTACTCATATTGGTTAGGTTGATAATAGTGTAATGCTGATCTTCATTTTGGGGGATTACTTGTTCAACAAAATTAGAAGTGTTCTGTTACCCAATGCTCCGCGAAAAATTCAAAAACACTTTGAGATTGAAATGACATCATAAGAAAGCAATCTATCTGAGTTCATTTGGAAAGAAAATGCTTGGACGACCTACTGAGAGGTAGAGGTAAATCAGAGTAAATATATCCGAATAAACTCTCTGCGATATCGCACGCCGAATCAATCTCTTGAGATGTTGGAGTAAAACGGCTCCCAATCGTAAAAATATGCAGGGCTTTCAGTTGTTTCCGAGCACAGAACACAGGTTTAAACCTTCAGATAGCAACTGCTTCAACAAAACGCACGGTTCGCCTGTTTGATCTTGAGTATACAACGCGAAATGCCGTTGTAAGATCGCAGCGGTTTTGTGTCATTAAAGTATGACGTGACATTGTAGGCTTGTTGTTACCATGGTAGTGGCATTGATTGTGAACCTTGACATTTAGCTTTCTCTGGTATTACATTTGCCTTCTCATCTCGATATATAACTGGTTTGTAATATGCATTAGTAAAAATGTAACGAAATTTGTCCGGATATAAATCAAATAATATCTGTCTACTATCCTCTTCATTCAGAAGGTCGCTGTAATAAAATTATCTGCAAAATATTATGTGATCTCGTAAACTTATATGGTGTAGGCTACGTCGCGGTGTGTCTTTCAGAACTACAGGCTGTGTGGTTCTTGTTCAACTCAGGCCTGGTTTATGCCAATCTTATGCAGTATTTCGTTCAGAGGTGTGAGTAGTCTTGAACTGTTCTAAACTGATAGGATAACTGAGCCGTTTGGACAGTCATATATCCCGTTTGATCGACTACCTGATAACATATTGGGTAACAGAAGGAGCCAGCTTTTTATGGGTTCCATTCGAGAATGCCTATAACCATCTGATGTTTTTAGAGAAGAAATCGAACACTCAGTTATGAGTAACGC
>JTDE01000523.1:130434-157425 GCA_014338405.1 Paragonimus skrjabini miyazakii | reverse complement strand
TAGCTACTCAATGATATATATATATATATATATATACATATATATATATATACATGTATAACTTTCACAGTTATGATTATCTGTAATTCTGACCGCCGTCATCAGCTGATTTGCATTCACAATGTTAACTTGTTCAACAAAACTCCTTCTTATTAGATAGGAGTCATAAACGGTCATACAAAACTTTTAACTAAGGAAAGGTATTGTGGAAATTTGTTTTGATACGTCTATGTTTTGTCACCCCACCCCCCTTAGGATATGTTCATATAGCTGCTATTGCTGACATCGTCGTAATCAGTACTGGTAGGTTGTGTACCCACAACAACGATATGACTATTATTTCCACTGCAGAATCTGACCGTGTGAATTTGACAGGACAATATTGCCTCTATCACGATCATTATCACATGAACAAAGCGTTATTTTCTCGTGAGTGATGAATTCACGTTCAGGTGTTTTCATTACGAACTTAGATAAGAGCAAAATCAATACATTCATCTTGATGTCAAACAGCCATCGAACAGTAACCTAATCTAACGTAAACAGATATGTTGACCACATAAACCGACTCGTTCTTAATAACGTTCAGCTTCATTGAGTCGATAAAGAAGGATGTATCCAATAACCAGTCCACCTCAATGTCACTCGTGGCAAGTCGTTTGTGAGTTGATCATTATGGATTGTATTCACTATTGGATAGCTAGACGTTCAGCTCACAACTTTAAACCCATCCATGGTGAAACACCGTATTGGTATTGCAAGTTGAATACCATTCAGTTTAAGTGCGGAAGATAACTGGACTTCAGTGATTAAAAACAAAAGATACGACTCAACTGCCGACAAGTTACAGTTGTATGAATCGACTAGATTTTTCTCTAATCTACTATGTCATACAGAAGAGGTACCTTGACATTACTTCATTAACCACTGGGGAAAGAATAAAATAAACCGGAATTCATGTTTTGGGTCAGATAAAAGTCACAACCTTGATGATCAGCTGATCCTATTGCTACAAATAAACAATTGTGAATAGAGGTTTATCTCTGATATTATTATGTAGTGTACTGTTAAAATGTTGGGGATTTTGTTAATTTCCAGTTAAACAGCACTCGTATTTGGTCGCAGCCCCTGCATTCAGATAGACTTCCCGGCCAGCCAAAGTGATGCTCACCTTGAAATTATACAGTGCCTAATGTGAAGTCAGTTTCAACTATACCCTAAAAGAAAGTGAACTGGAGCTCCAATTTCAGCTGTGAGAGCTGAATGCACTACTGGCGAACTTCAACAGTAGCACCCTTCTGAAAGCGGAAGTTGTGGCCAGATATGAGCAGTCTGTAACCAAAGGTCCGATTACTTATCTGTGGCAAGGGTTGTTATGCTTTCAGTATATAAAACTACTTATCGTTTTGTTCAAATTAATTCTGTCGATCGCCACAAGTTTTTGGTTGTGGCTGAGTAATAAATCATTCGAAGCTGTCGCCTGTTATCGAAATATGTTTTACAATTGGTTATCAAAGTTTTCTTGATCAGCAATCGAATTGGCTGGTTTAGTAGGTATCAGGCATTTGCTACAGACGTTGATATACCCAATAAAGTCAGATATTTTGTAGGTGACCGATGATAAAATTTCCGAATGATTGTAATTTGCGACATGTGGGTAATATTGTTCGACTTCATCCTAGGGTAATCACTATCTTCAGTTAAACGCTGATTTTCCCTTCAGTTTTCATGCACACAAGGTAGATTTGCGCTGATTATTACCCCGTTAAGTTTATTACAACATTTTCATATGGATTAAACAACAACCACAATTGATCGCAGCTGTCGCATTCCCATAGACTTTCCAGTCGGCCCCTTTCGAACAGCAGAAGCACTAGACTCGAGTTTCACTCTCATTAGAACAGCTCGTCAGTAGTGCATATCGTCGCCACTGCTGGGACTTGAACCACGGACACGCTGTTCATGAGGCAGCGGTGTTGACCACTGCACTATTGACCTCACATTAGGCACGACGGAATTATCATATGTGAACACAACCACTTTCGCTTACTCATCACTAATCAAATACCGTTCAACAAGTCAATGATTTCTGTGATCTCAACTTGGAGAGAAGTCCTAGTCGAGTTGAACATCACCTACAATTGGTCGCAGCTGTCGCATTCCCATAGACTTTCCGGTCGGCCGCTTTCGAACAGCAGAAACATTAAACTCAAGTTGAGTGTTCACATATGCTAATTTGGTCGTGCCTAATGTGAGGTCAATGACGCAGTGGTCAACACTGCTGCCTAATGAAAGCGTGGCCGGAGTTCTGGTCCCGGCAGTGGCGATGATATGCACTACTGACGAGCTCTAATGAGAGCGAAACTCGAGTCTAGTGCTTCTTTTCAAAAGGGGCGGACTGGAAAGTCTATGGGAATGCGACAGCTGCGATCAATTGTGAGTGATGTTCAATCTATATGAAAATCGACATCCCCTACTGCTCATCAGTATTACAACATTGGTGATAACAATACGTTTGCAATTCGCCCACAACGGCCTCCGAGTCTATCACTCGCTTTAAAAGACTGACGTAATAGATCGGGATCCAAACTACTGGAACTTCATTAATGTATATTAGCACTAAATCGTAATATACACTCGAAAATTTTATTCTTCCGGATTTTCTGTATTCCTTCATCTAACTGTGAACTGAGTTTGGTTGCTGTGACTTGCCGAAATCATGTGGAGTTTAGAAATATGTAGGGACTTGTTTGAATTGATTCGATATTTGCTTTGAATTTGAAAGAGTGGGAAGCAAACAGATGCCTCAAGATTATCCACGCTCAAGTGGCTCGCTTTAGACCTCCGGTTTCTGACAAAATTTCGGTGGTTATGATTGTTGTTACATTAGAACAACTAGTTTAATCGATCTCCAAACAACGTGGACCAAAAGATCCTTTAAGGATTATGTGCACAGCTGACGTAAGTTAAACACAGTGCACAGCAAACTCGTTTGCAACACCTTCATTTCAACTGATAACCAAAACTCATACGTATGAATAGGAAATAGTATGGTCATGAAAGGTGTGTGACTTACACACCACACATATTATTACTGTGAATTACACGTCCGTATTTATTTTGGTTCTTTCGCCCGTTAGTTAAACGTTCAAAATGATAAACATCACCATATCGTGACATCCTTCGTCTCGCAATGATCGCTTCAAAATTTTTCCTCAAAGATCTTCACCAATCAGCTCAACTGGTTAGATTGGCCCACCCTACGGTTTGACTGTTGACTTGACGTGTATGCAGGATTTCACACTGGACGGATGATGGACCATTTATCTTCGTCGTGATTGTTGTTGACTGATTCTGAACACTGGATGTACTTCAAATTACCGGGATGATGTACAAACCAGAAGACTTAAGTCGTTATTTCCAAAAGACTCTTGACTATCAAATATTGGAAAACGCTGCTCTGATTTTTAAAACCCTAAACAGTTTCGGCGCGACTTTTGGATCAATGAAGTCAACAATATCAGCATGCTACTTGATTGTCATCAAGTTTTTCCAAAACCCACGACAATTTTAAGTGCCCGCTATAGGACTGGTGGCTCACTAGAGATGAATAATAGTGTGTTTATCTCTAACGGAAGAACCAACTCAAGAGTTAAACCTCTCTTCCTGTGGTGTTTATCTGAGAGCCAGCCAGTATTGGATGACACTCTGTTCACTTGTCGATGTGTTCTGTAGTCCACTGTCATCAGCGGACACGATCTCACAACCTACAACTCCGAATAGTTTGGTGAAGCGCTGTGAGCAACCTAAACGTAACAGGCATTGTAGTACCATGATTACGGTGACGGTGTTTTAATAACACTGCTGATTGTAAACTGTCATACGATACAGCTCGAATGCTTTAACGAAAAGATCGGCATAACAAAAAAACATTAGTCCTGAAACGTCTTTTCATATTGAAGGTTCCAGTGAAATCAATGAATAACATTCGATTGCACAGAATTTCCTTCTTATAATGAAGTGCAACACATTCATATCCCCTTCATGCAAATAGTAGATGTGTCAGCGGTTATGAGTACATAGCTCACATCCACAACTAAGAGTCAAACAAATATCCGGAGCTCAATTCGTCGTGCGTAACATTCAGTCATTACGTATATTTTTCAAGAGTATACTACGTTATCGGAGCTAACACGGTGAGATCTAGGATAGAAAAAATATCCTGTCAATAAGAGTAGGTGTGAATTCAACGTATTTTGTGCCCTGTACCTTAATGTAACTGAACACCGATGGACGATTTTTGGATAACTAGACCGAGTATAAGTATCGTAGTGTTGTACGCCCCGATTATTCGACAAAATCGTCGATCGGATATTGTTCAGCTATGTTCGTTTGTATGAGTAGTGTAGTGATGAGAATATACCTTGCTGTTTACACGCTGTGCTCAAAGTGGTGAAAATGTCGGCATGAAGAACTTCGTACTATACACTTCCTACGGGCTAATAACCCCTGGGTTACCTGACTTCGTTAACTCACGAATAACAGCAAGTCACACGTGGGTATACGTATGTCTGAATATAGTTAGTGAGTAGGTCGGTGAGCCACTTGCGTAAGTAATTGTTGATTCACGCAGTTCTCCTCGATTTAATGCCATTATTGTGAATAACAAAGTCAAAGAACCTCAACAGTTTTTATATTATGATACATAACAAACACGCTGTTTGGGACGTGTTAATTCCTTCTGTTTACACTGTTTAAGTAAAGACAGTACCTGTTTAGTTTTACATGTCACGTGCGACAAATATCCAAAACATCTGTTTCAAGCCTACCAATATATACCCGCTTAATTTGTTTCAATGGTTAAGTCATCTGTACGGAACTTCTGCTGTGGATAACATGGAAAAAGGATATAGCATTATGCTGTTCATAACATATTGTATTGCAGACGGATATGCTCTGCGACCACCATCGAGGCGGTGAACAAGTGCTTTGACCTTGTTGGTTCATGTGGCAAAACCTATACCCTAGACTCAAACCCACCTGGTATTACTCATCAAATGTCGAAGACGTAATTTTCCATGGAAGTTTGTTCTTCTTTACCAGTTAGTTGAACAACCACCGGCATACAATAATATTAGCACTTCGATTTGGTTGAAGTCAATAACTAGTGTATTTTAAATTTTCGTCGTACGTAGTTACAAGCCCCCACTAACACTCGCAGCTTATTCGGTGCTTGAAAAGTGGGGACAAACTGACTTTTAACAGCGGAGGTGAACTACATATCTTCTCCATCATGTCTAATTTTTAACCTACAGCCTGCTGTTCTTTAGGTTGCTTGGCAATTAAAATATAGTGCTACTCACCGAACTGTTTACGGGGATGTCAATTTTTTGCGTAAAACTGTTTGCTTCCCGTAAGTTTGTATTTACTCGACAGATAAAGATTACCAGTTTTAATGAAATGTTTATCATCAGAGTTGGGTTGCAAGTAAAAATCAGCAAAAAATTACACTCTTATAAATTTTCCAATTTTGCTTTCATCATCCCAGTCACTTTTGTTGTGTGGTATGGTGATGTTTTATGTCACAAAATGAGGTTGACTGTAAGCAGGCTGCCTTTTCTAATCGTAGTTGCTAATTTTTTTAAAAATATTTCGGTGGTTGACATGCAAAAAATTCATGAAAAGTAGTTTAACTGCATCCACCTGTTTTATCCCAGCCGAGTTGTTTAGGTTACTTACACTACAAAAACATTTGTTTTCATATCACCTAAGGTGAAAGTTTTTTTTATAAAATGAGCTGATGACTTTGAGAGCACGTTTCCTGTCACTTTGTTGAATTTCGCGTGTGCACAAACACGACAACAAGACGAAAGTCAGGTTGACAAAAGATGATGTTCGCAGAGCGGGAATAATTCACCCCTTTGAAAAAAGATGTTGAGCAAGCGGATAATATAAATTAATGGTAGTAATTTCTCACATTACATTGAGAAATTCCACAAGAAACGAAAACTAGAAAGGCGTCGAGATGGTAGAGATCGAAACTCAACAGATATATCCCCTTCAGTGCATAAATACAACACTGAAAGAAGTACTTTTACAGAGGAGTGATATTAATAGAAAACATTGTTTGTATATTGTTCGTTCCTCGTTTAAAACGATGATTCATAGAAAGTCAACTAATTTTTCGTCAGAAAAACATCCAAAATAATACAATCTTTCGATGGCTAAATGATACCCTCATACAACTGTGACTTTGAAAGTCATTTTACCGAACCCATTGTTCTATTTATTGTTCTGGTTACCTACGAAAATCTACAACTGCTTGCAGATTAAGTCTGTAAAGATAAGCTCACGATGAATAACTTCGGGCTGTCACTTTGACTTAGAAGACTGTGCCACCAAAGTAGACTATCCCGAACAGTATAGTGCAGGAGCGTGAACAAAAGTTTTAGTTCAACAAGATAGTCTTATGTGACGCAATCTATGACTAAACTAACAATAGGATTTATCTTGTTACCCTTGCTCTGTAACGAACAGTTAAAATCTCGTTAGCCTTGCTTCATTCCATACTGACGTACTTTTACCGTCAGGCATTTGTAGGTAGAACCTCGTAGCACATGCAACACTCTAACTACCCTCGTAAGGTGTCCCTTGAAACAGTTATTTATATTTTGCAGGGTATGTAGCCTTGCAGCAAACCAACATCAGGACAAGCACAGGCGGTATGTCGTCAATCAATTCATGGCCGCCTATAACGACGACTGGCAACCGTCGTCGGTACATGAATTCTTTCACAGTTTGTTGGCTGCGGTACCATTCTGACCCCGAATGCTTGCCATCTTGATACGTCTTTGTAACCTTCGAAATCTGCCATCGTGAAGGTGCTGAACAAGTTGAAAATGTTTTCTTTTATTCATCACAAAGTGCTCTTTTGCTCAGTATGCTGTGGTGGCTAGTGTACTTATTTTTCATGTGTTCTTGTTTGCTAGTCAGTGAAGCCACTTCTTGGTATTTGTACCTCACTCCACCGCTGGTTGTGACAGCTGGGATAACCGAAGCTATGAGGATTCTTGTGTAACTATTAGATAGCTTTCCAGTCCAGCAACTTGGTAACTTTGCTTACAGAGCAAAATGAGCTTCTGCCAGCCACCGCAAGCATTTGACGTGTACGCGATTAAATAAGCGTGAAGCCAACCGTAAACTCTTCGAATATCCACACTGTTTATTATTCCTATCATGTACCAGGTTTCTTTTCCGTTCAAATACCCGGCTGATGTGTTCAAATATTTCCTCAGAGATGCAAAGACTGTCCAAATGAGCTTTAAGGTCAGCGCCAGAAATTCTGGATATTTGTCTGTTTGGTACCGTTTTTGCATATACCCCAAAGTAAGGAATGTGCTGCGCTGCACTGCTGTATCTATCTTTTGCACTGTTGCCAGTTTTTCTCACGCCAGGCTTCATCACATGACATAAGTATTCGAATTTGCACGGTTAGCCACACAACAGGCCAGTTGGTGTACCGAGGATGGGTAAACGTTATGGCTGGGCCAATTGTGTTGATATACATAACAAGTATTACCCGACTGTGTATCACTGACCCACTAAATTGCGAACAATGAAGACAGGTGCACGAACCTCTTATAGTCTGTGGTCGACCAATGATTCGCTTGGTCAAGTCACACGTGTCAGCAACACTGACTGTGAGAAACGAGATGGGGAGTATTAAAAAACAAAGTGAAAAATTAAAGATGCACAGAAATGTGTAAGAAAACCCATGAAGCCAAAATAGTGCAAAACGAAGTTGCAGATATTTTGATTTTGTGTGGGTCCGAGTCAAAAAGGATATTTCTGACTGAAGTGATCAACCAAAGTGTGTTTGAAGTAATCGAAGCTTCCAAACTATCGTTTTGTTTGTTCGAGTACATTGTGGAAGAGACATAGGATGATTGTCAGCCGTTTACCCGTTTCCAACCTCCTGGATCGCATCAGATCATTTGATCTGAGAAAGCCAAACTATTTTCAGTTTATGAATAATTGTACATGGAAATCGTCTCTCATAATAACACTTAGAGAACACTTGTTATCGCTCGGTAAAACAAGGCTATTTGAACGAAGAATATTCTATTTTTGACTGTGAGGTATACCACCGTTTTACACGGCAAACGTTATTAGGTTGATTTTTATAAAGTAGTTAGCTGGATAGTTGATCTTTAACAGTTTTACAATATTAAGAGACACGGAAATGTTTCGTAAACGACCTCAGAAAAGCCACGACAAATTTTACTTGACCACCAGAGAAATTTTTTATTTAGTTGACTTAAGCTTTTTTTATGTCAGTAAAGGTCAGAAATCGTTGTAACGAAAAGACTGGTTTTGTAATTGTTTCTGTTCATCAGGCGTGATTTCGTGGTGACTCACAGAGTTATGCACCTTGTTGAGAATGTTTGGGAATAGTTACCTGTGTTTAAAACTGCATCGTTTATGGCAGCTGCTAATTAAGTGTATAACGATAAACCGCCGGTAAACATCCAAAAATATGAACGGAATTGGTTGTAATATTTCAACTAGTGATAGAAATAATCCATGGAATCCAACAAAATTTATTTTTGTGTGACAATTACAAATCAAACATCTCGAAACGAAGTTACATTATTCTATGGAGATTTAACTAGTGAACGTGAAAATACACATTATTCTGCATGAGTGCACCCAAAGGTACACGTTACAACATAGAGTAAATAATCACCGGCAATTACAACAGTTTTCCAGCGTTTATCTTCACGCTTAGGGATTAAAGCTATTTCGAATAGAACCTACTGTAATTTGGTTGGATAAACATTTTTTTCAGTTCCACTATTTA
The DNA here is from genome assembly GCA_014338405.1 of Paragonimus skrjabini miyazakii. Taxonomy (NCBI): domain Eukaryota; kingdom Metazoa; phylum Platyhelminthes; class Trematoda; order Plagiorchiida; family Troglotrematidae; genus Paragonimus; species Paragonimus skrjabini miyazakii. The sequence continues at coordinate 148,565 of JTDE01000523.1, read as the reverse complement.
GAATTAATAAAAGTTGAATTGTTGACTTAATACACCATTGGGAGAAGCCAGTAGGGAAAAAACGAAGAATATTTTTATTGAATAAAATTAACGTTCGTGAAATTACAGCTTTTTAATTACCACCTACAGAATTGGCAATACCAAATGATTCAACTTCATAATTACAGCAATACATTCAAACCTGTATGAGAAATTAAAACAGTACACAATTGACGATGTTATTTTTTCATTTTCGGTTTGAATACATTTTTTTGTCAAACAACTGGGTTAGATCTTAGGATAACGCAAAAATAACTCAAAATTATTGGTTTCTGGATGTGAGACAATATAAACTATGAAAAATCAATATATCTATGCTTTAAATGCTTCGTTATATCGAACTCATTGTGACGGAACACTATCACATGTTTTGTCACCGTATAGACTTACAATGCTTGTATTATCTGACACAGCTTCAAGTTGCCAATCTCTTTGTTATTGATGAAAGCCCCATCTACTAAAATCATAACACTTGAAGCAAAATTACACATTAACAGATTGACCAGCAGTGAAATGTATTTCAACCTTTATCAGATGTGAGTCAAATCGTTGGAATCTGATAAACAGTGGCACATTATTGAATGACAAGAGCTGCGGTTAAATCTCGCATATCTTGAAAATTGAATGCTTTGAACATTGTCAGTATGACACTTTTTGTTATCCAGGAATGCAATCGTAACTCCATGGAAAAGAATCGATATAAAAAACTTCTAAGACAATCTCCTCTTTCACGTATGTAATAAACCTTTATCTAGACCGTTTTTATTTAATATCCGGAGGAAAATTTGAGTAAAACTGTCACAAGTCTTCATTATGTAATCGATGCCTTCATGAAAGTCCGGATGGTTCTGAGTAATGACCAGCGCCTAAATTCTTTTTCCATTGCATTCCATTTAATTGTTGAAGGACTATGTGCTGTTAACCAGATCACTAAAACATTTATACCATCAGAATGGTATTTTCAGCAAACAACTCATTGGTTTTATTGGTTCTCTTCATGTTACAGTGTGCGAACATTTTTCGGTACAATCCAGTCCGTTTATCCAAATTTTTTCCAAATGCACTTCGGCAACTTAGACAAGATCCCGGTATAAGCCACTCGGCCTTCTCCCGTCATATTTCTTGTCTAACTATGACCGTGAGACATATTCTGTTAACTGCTGGTGACTTTGAGAAGAAAGTGGTCACTGCTGTGATTTATGTTGACTTTTTCAGAGCTCTTGACAATGTTGATCATTTCATTTCACTACGGAAACTTGGTACTTCTAGCCTCGCTGAACGCCTGTTGACGCAACGTTAGAATTATCCAACTGAAAATAGGCCCAATATCAAGATGAAGTAATGTCTATCAAAATGGTCTTCTGCCAATAGCAACTTCCCTGAAGAATGTATACCAGGATCTCTGCTGTTCATTCTTATTGTTCTTGAATTACGTAGCATAGCCAAATTAACGATGTTGCTTTTTATCAATGACACAAAGCTCTGGCGAATTCCAGAGTGTTCGGAAGACGTGGTAAAATTATAGAACGATTTGTACCGTCTAAACCATGTGGTCCATAAAAAATAACTTTGCGTTCAAATTTAGCCGATGAAAAATCATACGCCTATGTAGCTGCAACTGTGCTCACTACAATCTTGACAAAAAAGCTACTCAACTCAATATGCAAACGAGACCTAAGGACCATAGTGTTAGACAATTTGTCTGTTTAGAACTTGTGCAGTCATGTCCAAAGTGATACAAATTACCTCGAATTTCTTAGGAAGAGTTTGTGGAACATTCCATCCAGAAGTGCTTCCGCACTGTGTTGGCCTCCACAATCCACCTACACTTCGAAGGAAACCTATAGGCCGGTCACCCTTTACTTGACAAAGATTTCACATTTACTGAAATTGTTAGGAGATGGGCCATCAGATGAATTATGGGGCCTAAAAAACTCACTACCCGGAAAGACTACCAGACTTAGTCTAATTCTCAAGTAATTACAAACAGCTCGAGGGAGATCTAGTTCACTACTTCAACATACCCACACCTCTTGTAAACCACGACATATCTCCTCCTACCAAACACGGTTAAACGCCTAAGGAGTAACTTGCTAAGACTGGTAATTTTGTAGACAGGACTTCTTCATAGCTAAGGTCTGTCCACTCTGGAGTGCATTGTCCAGCACAGTGGTCCCATCTGATCTGATAAAGATTATCGATTAGGAACTACATGATGGGCTTGCAGGGACACGTTTTCTAACCGCCATTTCGCCTCAGTCCCATAGGTCACCAGGCGCACACATCTGACCGAATGAAGCCTAATACTGCTTTATTGTTCGTTGCTGACAGGGTTGTATGTAAGCAGCTTCGTTGAAGTGTCTTTTCGTTCACTTCTGTTCGCTTTTTTGAATCCACAAACCGCCCAACCGAAATTCTAGCGAAACAAACAGGAACGCACAAGCTGAGATCTTTCTCCCTGTCGTTACGAATTATAAACCTATGAACTTATAAACTGATCTCGGTTCGCAATTGACACCAGGTGCTATCTTTCGGGAACAGTTCCATTAGGTTCACGATTATTGTTATTATCAGAGTTTGACTAAAACACATATAACTAACTGATTTCCATTCCATATAGATTGAACATCACCCACAATTGATCGCAGCTGTCGCATTCGCATAGACTATCCAGTCGGCCCCCTTCGAACAGCAGAAGCAATAGATTCAAGTTTCACTCTCATTAGAACTCGTCAGTAGTACATATCATCGCTACTGCCGGGACTAGAACTTCGGCTACATTTTTATGAGGCAACCGTGTTTACCACTGCGCCATTGACTTCACATTAGGTACGACCGAAGTATCATCGCATGTGAACACTCAACCACTTTCGCTTGTGAGTAATGATTGTGTGGACAGTGAGAATGTACCTCTCAAGGTGCACACGGTGTACTACAAAATAGAGTTAACCTGGAATCAGATTATTGGCGTAACTGATACTGGCAAGGATCAAGAGAGATCTAAACGGAACTGATACAGTATTGCAGAATACAAGCCATTAGAAGGGTTGTTAATTTTCTATGGACGCTAGATAGGCAAACAGAGTTTGATTTATTTTCAAGCTGTAGGTGTTTGAATTATTTGTCGGAGCTGACATGAATGGCTCACACTACCGGTGATCCAGTGAGCGGATTGTTTGGGTCATAACATGTAGACTGTCTATTCAACGTTCATTCATACTATTTCTGCTAGGTAAACTCAAACAGAGACAAAGCCTTCTGTTTCACAATATGCAATTTGTCTATCAGATGAAAGTTAACATTGCTAAGTAGATTAAAACTGAAAATTCCAACTGTGGTTGCACGATTGAATACAGAATGAGCGTACTATCATATTTTTTGTCCTCGACAAAGAATGACAATTTCGAGACAGTTAAGTTGATTTCGTTTGAGTGACAGAAAGGAACAATGGCGTTCAGTTATTGTACTGAAGTGTTTAAGCCTAATGTGTATAAAGAAGGCGGTTCTTCTATTTCCCGGATACAAAATAGCATGACAGTTAAACTGAACCACTGGCTAGTTGAACATGCTTTATAAACCGAAGTCTAGAGCCTCGACTACCATAACGAACGAAATTAGAATAGTATGAGAGAGAGACCAATAAACTGAACCAATAAGTTTCCGGATAATGAAAACTTTGTTGTATCACCTCACGAAATTCTGCTTTTTACCCGGCTGCTAATCGTCCGGAGTCATCCACAGGCCAGATTCGATTGAAAACTTGGAAGCAAAGCTGAGCGACGTTCTAGTAAACGTTGTCGGCATGGTGAAGAAAATTTCTGATCAGAAAATATCTTATTGAATTGGGCTTCTCCTACTGATGTAACAAAGACCAATGTGATAACAAGGGAATTAACTATTACATTCCCTATTTAGAGATGTTTGGGCAAACCACAGTGAACCACAGTCTGTCACCAGCTGTGACATTATGTAGTTACAATCAATGTTCTGAATTCTGCCAGCCATGTTGAGTCGAGTATTTTGTGTGAACTGCTCGCTCACCGTGTATACTTTTGCAACATACCCCCGATAACTGGAACGAAAAGGACCGTAAGGTAATTAAAAAGACTTGAAGGTTTGGTTCAGATGGTAGGCATAAACTTTCTTTGACTTGGCCTAACCGAATTGAGATGGGGGATGGTTACAACTTGGATGAGTAAAAGCGTAATGGCATTAACTGTTAATTTTGTGCAAAAGGGTCGCCAGATGAATGTCATTCAGTCCAGTACGGTTAATTGAGAGACAACTGATTAAAAGTATGCCATACATATTTGATGTTATCCTGAAAAGCGTAGAAGCGATTGAAAGAGATGCCTGTTCTAAGACTACAGCTAATCAAAGTCAGTGTACCACACGGTCACAACGACATACAGGAACAACTGATAGCACAATGCTTAACGGTGTGTGCAAACGTTAACAAGGTGAGTTAGCGGTCCATTGGACTGATTACGAAGGTGTAATCGGTGATTGGAGTTGCACAGAGCTCCATTTCTTCTCATTCGACATTTTGTCACCTAAACAAGTATACTGCAGCACATTGAATGGTAGATTATACGATCATCGTAGGCCACCCTTCTTTAAAACGTACGACTGGCTCTTCAACCAGCTTAATCGATCAATAAACTGAGCTATTGATATCGCGTGTAACACGATAGACAATTATTACTGAGGTTTACTGCTGACACTCGAATGCACCTCAAATCAACCTGATCTTGTAATGAAGTATTTTTTTGTGAGTCACCAAATCAAAAAACATATTGCACGAATGATCAGGACAGGTGGTTCTGTGTGGAGAAAGCACGAAAATAATTTAAGTATTCAAAACACATTGTATATTTTCCATTACACTTATAGTTACCAATAATTACTAGGTAACTGGTCGTCCAACATTAGTTATAACGACATAATCATTTGTACGCGATTACGGATGGCTAATGTGTAGTCGAAGATATTCTGGGACGACTTCTCGATACAGTAGAAAAATAGAAATAGAACTGACTTCCTTAATGACAACATAATCACGCTGCTAAATGACTATTGAAGTAACAAATCCAAACGAAAGCTTTCTGCATTCATCACTAGTTAACGTTCGACAGTTTTCGTGGCAAAATTAAGTGGACACTTTATCAATTGTTTTACAAGCAGATTGAAGGTAATTTCTCCAGAAATGTCACCAGGCAGGAGCCGATTATCTACGCTTTTCCCGATTCCCAGCGTCTCGTTATCATTTTTATGTTTGTTTATGTCCGTTTTATTTACGCCATTGCTAATTGAAGGTGAAAAGGTAGATTTTTCTGAGATTGTTTTGCCACCGTTTTCAGAGTAGTGCAAACTACGGAGGACGCGCTAGCTCAGTATGACAGAAAGTAGAAGTGGGTAAATTTACCTAACGTCCCAGCACTGGCAGAGAGCCTGTAATAACCGTGTCAGTTCTGCGAACGCTCATTGATACATGACTGTACATTAAAGAAGGGATGTTTAGTCTACTTGGGTCACAACTCGTTCTTAATCATTCCGGTATTCTCAAGTTACTGGTGTTTGCTGACTCAGCTCGGTTTGAGAGCTTGTCAATGTAGACCCTCGCACACTGTGACGTATCTGTGTCCAACTTGTACTCGTCTGCACTGTTGCGGTCCGTTTAGTTTAAGCAACATTCAATACCGTGCCAGGATAATAACAAAGAAACTTCTTGGGTCATCTTGAAATAACCTTAATTCACAGAAAATGAGGTGGTGTAAACTTACTGATTGCGGGGTAAAACGGTGATAACCGTATCTTAGGGTTGCCCGAGGGGGAAGGGAAATTCTTACTTGTAAGTCTGTCATCCGAGGAGCATCTTGTATGATTGTGAGCTACAGAAAAAACCTTTCACAATGCAACATTCGACTGTATTCGAATGAGGAATTCATCAAAGCCTCAAATGTGCACGTTTAGATTTATTCAACTTTTCTGCAACTACATATACTGTAACCACAAGAAATGTTTAAAGGAACAGACAAAGAACGATTTAACATATTGTTATATCTAAGTAAAGCCTCAAGGCACTTAGTAGTGAAGGTCGTGTATCGCAAATAGTAGATTATGTATTTGTTGTGTTGTGAATGTAGAGGACAGGTACAGTTAAGCGGCAGTATTGTAATGCAACATGGAGGACAAACGTACGGTAGAAAATGTAAGCAGCAGCGAGCGAATAAGACCGTACGGTGAGACGGTAGACTGTGCAGTGTCAACACAGGCGCATGCAAGTTGAAGCCCGCCTATTCAATCTGGAAGGTCACATGACGGACAAGCGCAAGGTTTCGGGAGAACTGGTTTGCGACGAACGGCTAATCAAGCACAGGGGTCCGCCACGCAGACACGTTGACTGCACGCCCACCCCTACCAAGACGCTATATATATATGCATATGTATATGGTTGATTTGATATCGTGCAAATTTAGTTGGCGAACATGTATTAATGAGCTGGATTGATTGTAATGTAAGGGATAATGCTAACATGAAGCATTTGCGATCAATAAGTAATCGGATGTAATTAAATGTCTGGGCTGACGTCATGGCGTTGATTAGAGTAAACTGCATTCTGGTATATTTATCGAACATCAAGTCCAACGTAAAGTTACAGCCAAACTAAAAAAGCAACATACATACTAACGCATATCATCTAGCGAATCTGACACACAATTTTGCTGTACTTATAACAGAATACAAGCAGCAGTCTTTGTGATGTGTTACGGAATTTCTCGAATGTCAAGTATTGAGGGAAAAGATTAATCGTGTAATGTTGAGTGCATGCGAAGAAACGCCGAACTTGACTTCAGGTCAACTGTTTCATCTCCATTGAAGTAAAGTTCTTACCAGGATGAGAATTTTGTCTTCAATTATGTTTCCTGCAAGATAACCATGCTGAGTACTGCCCACTATACTCATTTCTAACATGAGCAAGCCACCACATTCAAACGTTCAGCCGCAGATGGTCGTAAAAGAAGCGCGAGATCCATAAGCCAAACTAGAAGTCTAAATCGAGTAGACAATTGTAATTTGTAGTATACTAGCGGAAAAGTACATCTGAATAGAACAGTAGGAGGATTGTTCAGCTAGTAACTAACAAAACTCTGACTTCCGTCCGTGAAACACACAGTTTGCGTGGGTCACTAAAACCCAACGCTTTTATACAGGTAAACAAAATTTGCGTTTGCCATAATCCGACTAAGACGAAATACAGGGTTTACCAGTACGCTTTAGAGGAGAGTGATATATGGACAGGTTAAAACTAGTAGGTCTCAACACGCAAAAATATAGGTCATTTCAACGACTTTGTACGAAGGACATCTTAGGCAGTTAAGGCAGGCGCATGGTTACAATCTCGTTTTGGACGGCATGGATCGGTTAATCAGAATTTCTCACTGGGCCACCAGGTGTGGCCTGCATAACATTTAGAAGTCGTTCGTTTGATGCTCATTCACCGCGGTGAAGTTAAATAAAATGTTTTCATGAAGTAAGACCGCCTATAGAAATGGGTGAACCGTAAGATACGTGCACATTCATTTATGCGGTCAACGCCTGGAATGACTTCAAGTAACTATTAGCATCTACGCAGGTGAATGAGCTAAGGACTGGACACCCTGATCCTTCCAAAGTAAACGTATAAAACAGCACTTTCCTATCATGTGCATTGCTCACTGTAAGAACATTGGTTAGGTCGAAATGTAGAGATACTTACATGCTCACATTCTTACGTTAAACTACAGCAGCAACGCCTTTACTTATCTCCTCTATCTCTTAGAGTCACCGCCGCTTGGAGTGATCGGTTGCCGTTCGGATGAATCTGGGGGGATATCGGCATAAGTTGGAGTACTAAGATTGGAAATCGTCACTTACCACAAGAACTTCAAAAATTACAAGCACGAAAGACTCCGAATTCATAAATGTCCGCTCATTTACGAACTTTTTCAAAAGAAGCTGGCTCCATGTTTTGTACAGATCTTGAAAAGAATATAACCAAGTTCGAGTTGAAAGTTGTAAGGTAATCTTGTCAGTGTAATAGATCACCAGGTCACGCGATCAAGCGTACGCCAGACGTAGTACCTGGTTTGTAGGACATTTTTGGAGGTCAAAATTCCCCTCGATTGACCCTGCCGCACTCTACGCCGTGAACCCATCTAACTAGACGTCTGTTATTGTTATTCACACAACCCGCGTCTAAAAGTACTGATTTCTCCACCCCGCCTCCCACAGACCTTGAACCTCACTCGCCTGCCCACACACCCATTGTTGTCTGTCCCTCTCACTCTCCCAACCCCTGTGAATACGGCCTTCCTATGGGCCGACGTGAAACTGTCGCTGACGTATCGGTTGGCCCGAAGTCCGGCAAGTTAGACACACATCAGACCGATTCCATCGCATTTCGTCGGTTCGTCATTGCCTGTCGGTCGCCTGTACATGTAATTGTCGTGCCTTTCAGAGCGTTGACAACCTATTGGGGCCAACTATTGAATCTTACCCACGAACGCAAACGAATGAGTACCGTATGTTCTTCCGACGGACGTTGAGTGACGCACGGTTTCCAGCGTCATGACTTGATTCTGGTATTTGGCGACGTTGGTTGTACGTGCGTCACTCAACTTTCATCGGAAAAACACATTGTTTTTCTGTGAATGATAAACCTAAACAAAAAATATATTTTAATTGTTTTCCACAAGTCAAGACGTTAATAAAAACATAATGGTTATGAGAAGAAGTAAATTTCGCCTCAAACCAGTTGTAAACCATTCATTTGGAGAAAGACGAACAACTGTGTGGTCTGAATGATCTGTCACTGTCAGTTCCTTGTGACTAGCTCAGGTACTGGTGAATAGAAAGGTGCAGGTCATGGGAAAACAAATACTTTCAGATAGCTAGCATGAAGAAAAAACGTGGTACATTGTTATGTACTAAAATATAGTGGTATGATTCTGTTCCTCACTAACCCCTGGTGTCCGTGTGGTTCGCTTTAGATGAAGCAAATACCCATACCTGTCTACTGTAAAACTAGGATAATAACGGTATATATATATAGTGTTTTGTTAGGGGTGGGCGTGCAGTCAACGTGTCTGCGTGGCGGACCCCTGTGCTTGATTAGCCGTTCGTCGCAAACCAGTTCTCCCGAAACCTTGCGCTTGTCCGTCATGTGACCTTCCAGATTGAATAGGCGGGCTTCAACTTGCATGCGCCTGTGTTGACACTGCACAGTCTACCGTCTCACCGTACGGTCTTATTCGCTCGCTGCTGCTTACATTTTCTACCGTACGTTTGTCCTCCATGTTGCATTACAATACTGCCGCTTAACTGTACCTGTCCTCTACATTCACAACACAACAAATACATAATCTACTATTTGCGATACACGACCTTCACTACTAAGTGCCTTGAGGCTTTACTTAGATATAACAATATGTTAAATCGTTCTTTGTCTGTTCCTTTAAACATTTCTTGTGGTTACAGTATATGTAGTTGCAGAAAAGTTGAATAAATCTAAACGTGCACATTTGAGGCTTTGATGAATTCCTCATTCGAATACGGTCGAATGTTGCATTGTGAAAGGTTTTTTCTGTAGCTCACAATCATACAAGATGCTCCTCGGATGACAGACTTACAAGTAAGAATTTCCCTTCCCCCTCGGGCAACCCTAAGATACGGTTATCACCGTTTTACCCCGCAATCAGTAAGTTTACACCACCTCATTTTCTGTGAATTAAGGTTATTTCAAGATGACCCAAGAAGTTTCTTTGTTATTATCCTGGCACGGTATTGAATGTTGCTTAAACTAAACGGACCGCAACAGTGCAGACGAGTACAAGTTGGACACAGATACGTCACAGTGTGCGAGGGTCTACATTGACAAGCTCTCAAACCGAGCTGAGTCAGCAAACACCAGTAACTTGAGAATACCGGAATGATTAAGAACGAGTTGTGACCCAAGTAGACTAAACATCCCTTCTTTAATGTACAGTCATGTATCAATGAGCGTTCGCAGAACTGACACGGTTATTACAGGCTCTCTGCCAGTGCTGGGACGTTAGGTGAATTTACCCACTTCTACTTTCTGTCATACTGAGCTAGCGCGTCCTCCGTAGTTTGCACTACTCTGAAAACGGTGGCAAAACAATCTCAGAAAAATCTACCTTTTCACCTTCAATTAGCAATGGCGTAAATAAAACGGACATAAACAAACATAAAAATGATAACGAGACGCTGGGAATCGGGAAAAGCGTAGATAATCGGCTCCTGCCTGGTGACATTTCTGGAGAAATTACCTTCAATCTGCTTGTAAAACAATTGATAAAGTGTCCACTTAATTTTGCCACGAAAACTGTCGAACGTTAACTAGTGATGAATGCAGAAAGCTTTCGTTTGGATTTGTTACTTCAATAGTCATTTAGCAGCGTGATTATGTTGTCATTAAGGAAGTCAGTTCTATTTCTATTTTTCTACTGTATCGAGAAGTCGTCCCAGAATATCTTCGACTACACATTAGCCATCCGTAATCGCGTACAAATGATTATGTCGTTATAACTAATGTTGGACGACCAGTTACCTAGTAATTATTATTAATTATAACTGTAATGGAAAATAAAGAAGATGTAATGAATAAGTTGTGGCAATCTAGAATTCTACTGCAACTGTCTTAATACTACAACGAACTTTAGCTTGATATACACTGATCAAAACGGCACGAGTAAAACAAACCAATGATTTGTGATTGCTTGTTTTAATTGGTCCCGGACGATTCAAGTAGCCCGAGAGCTCAGTGTGACTGGCTCAGAGCTACTTTATACTCAGTGCCAGTAGTTCTACATAATTCCACCAATGAAAGTATATGTAGGTGGAAAAAATGGTTTTCGTCCCATCGACCGACCATCTTGATACATTCTTTTTCCATCAAGAAATTGTATAAGGAAGACAGTAGGCGAATATTGCACGATTTATGTCCGGAAAAATTTCCCTGCATCCTAAGTAGTGTGTACAACGTGCCATTTATATGTCAGTATGAGAAAGTAAACGGAATACCAGAGGAAATCAAATTTTAGAGTTTACAATCATTGTCACTACTGTGGTAACGACAATCCTACAAACAGTTGTTTCTGAGCCCACAAGACGGGTTTAAACTTGTGGATAACAACAGTTTCAGCAATGGACAGTGTTTGCCTGCGTGACCTTGAGCACATAACACGAAATGCATTTGTAGGATCACATTGATGTTGCGCCAGTAGAGTAAGACTTGCGATGGGTGATACTGTCTCCTTGTTTATATGCTCGGCTGTAACGTCATGCGTTTGTGTGACTTAGTTTTTAACCCACTTAGGGATATACTCCTTGCCGGTGGTTCGTAACTGGCGCACAGTCCTGCTTATGCAGGAAACTCATAGATAACATTCGATGTGACTGACTTTAGTTAAGGTTGTTTCTGTCACTACGCTGAAACCCCGAATGTTTTAAACACGGTCACTGGAGAAACAACGTTTTATTTTCTTGTGATATAACTGACTAGGCGATGCTGAACTAGTTGACATACATCATCACCCTAAAAGGGAGTGAAGAAATACCGGTTTCTTTGGACGTTGTGTCGGGTGGAATTCCTACGTCAAGACGCTGTTTCAATCTTGCAATAAACGGCTTAGGGTAACGGCTTAGCTCTATGGTGGTCTCTAACACGGCCGCTTCTTGAACTGTATCGTCGGTGCAAACACGTATGGCCCGATCTAAAAACGCACACGTCAAACTTTGCCTATAGACGTGGGATAAAGAACTTTCGGACATGTAGGTACTGACCTGTGCAATCTGCAACAGGTATGCATGCTAGTACATGTTCGACCTTACAGTTTTATGTAGACTGAACATCACCCGTAATTGATCGCAGCTATCGCATTCCTGTAGAATTTCCAGTCGATAGACAATACAAATCTGTGAGGTATATATATGTGTGTATTAATATATAAATTTTGGATGTTTATCACTTGCGGAAGTGTTTTAAATTAGACCACTGAGTTTTGTTTGCGTTCTTGTGATTTAGAACATTAAACACCAGATTTTGGTGTGTTTTAAACTGACAGTTGTAAAACTCATCTGTTTATTAGAACAAGCAGCCAACCATTCATGGGAGGACGGAGCGAACACCTCAATACTCTTCAAGCGGTATCTGAAATAAGGTAATCCATAGTAAGTTTTTGTCACCTGACATTAACCTGACATCATATCCTTGCGGCTTCCATCTGAATTTCGAGATACTGTGCAATGGGGGGTGCACTCAACCATCTATCAAACATTGTGCAACGAAAATAATCAATAAAACTAACTGGTAAATATGTTAGAATTAGAACGCAGTCAACCAAAGTTTTAACGAATTTGTTCCATAATATTCTCTCCTACAGAAGCTATTCACTCATTTTCAAACTCACTAAAGAGAAATTTAAGTAATTCGTTGTAAATTTTGATGAATAAAGAAGAATTACTTAGCCTTGACCAACCGGAAGGGTAATAATGGTAATCAATCATTGTCTACGTCAACTATTTCCGATTGGAATCCACTTGTAATCAACCGGCAAATCAAACGAGTTCGTTGATTAATGGTCCTAGAGTTCAAGCAAGTTGGGGACAAATGTGGTTTGCCACAATCGGATAGTATAATTAGGTCAATCATGAAATATCTCCTTGTGTGATCCAGTTTATTACTGTATATTTGACTCTGTACAGGAATTAGCAATGTCAGTAGGACATGTTCTTATAGATGGCATTGTAAGTCCTCTTTCCTGTGTGTGTTGAAAGATTATGGTTCACTGCATCAGTTGTGTTGCAGTTTCAACTAAGTAAGATTGTCCCTTGCTGCTCCGTCTGTTTGTTTGTTTACAGTGTGTATGTTCATTACCTCGATTGACTAACCTGTAAATCACTTCTGACAGGTGGGTTTCACAAAGTAGGTTTTAGTAGCTCAGAAATGAGTGGTAAAGATATGTGGTCCCGATTACTCATGAAGGAAAACTGATTCCTGATTAATGGTTAGTCTTTTAGCGAGCAACTTCCTGATATGACATTTCATGTTATTTTATATGTATTCTATATATATATACCGGTTAGTTTGTGACATTAATTGTTGTCCTCCATCCGTCCACTGTGGGCTTTGACTGTCCTCCACGACCATGTCGAGATATTCCCCCGAGTGTTGGAATAATCGAGCCTTCGATTTGGTCGTCCATCCTATTTGGTGTGCCACGTCTCGCCCGTTGGTCTGATCCGATCGAGCGATGACTCATCCGATTGCCCCTGTTGTCCGCCATAGGATCGTTGAAGGTTTGTGAACGTGCCTTCCCCGCGTAGAGGCATTCCGCCGAGTGTTTGAATACTCGCCCCTCCGGCCTGACAATCCACCACAAGTAGAGTGCAGTCATTCAACGCACGTCAGATCCATCTTGGCACATCAAGTGCAGAGGTTTTATAAAATGTAGAATGTAGAATATGACAAAAATTCGAAGCCAAAGAGATGAATGAAGACTAAAAATATCATCAGTGATCGGGCCCTGGACAGTTGATTACAAAAGCAGTGCTAAGCTCAAAACCACTTGCTACTGGACACCCAAGTATGTGTTCTTGATGTGTGTGGCTAATGTCTTTGAAAAAAGCTGAAGCGCGTTTGTTTACAGTCTGACGAACTGTGTGGCCCAGTTCGTACGTCTGCTTTGTTACAGGAATCGTGGCTGTTCCGTTTGCGTTATTCCAAAACCATTCGCAGATGTTCTCCGAGATTTTGTTATCTGATGCCCTTACTGTATGGCTTACGTATTGTAATCTGTGTACGCAGGTAAATTTGTAAACAAGTCGTGATTCGGATGGAATTGACAATAAGCCTTTTTTCAAGGTTAAAGCCAGGAGAGTTGTTGAATGCAGTGCAATAATTGGGTGACGTATACGCGCAGTTGGGTGTTAACTTCAGTCGTGAACGATTAATATATACGTACGTACCTCTTATGTCATACTATTGTGACTGCTGAATGGACGTCGATTGGTATAGATTACTTCCAGACTTTCGTTTAATTTCTCTCAAACCTCGATAGTTCCCTAGACATATCAAACGTATCGTATTCTTTTTTTTCCATAATGTATATATGGCAGAAGTGTGAACATCCACACATCTATCAAAACGGAGACCAACGCAAACTGTCGAAAGTAAACGTGTTAGATGCAGCCCGTATATATGATCAACTGTTGAACGTCTCACTGATAATTAATCATTCTTTCGACTTGGATGCATCGAAAGACTACTTAGTTTGTTTTGTGTTGATGACAAGACAAACGTTGTTTTTTTAAGAACCTTTACCGTTTGCTACTGTTAACGTTGAATGAAAACTTACGTGAATTTTTTATCTGTTCACATATAACTTTGTTAATCCCGAACCGATTTTTAATAGATGCGCTGGGGTTAGCGTTATTTTGCATGAACAAAATGCGTCCTCTGGGACTCATATTATTTATGAGAAACACCTGGAATGAAAACGTAACCTATGGTCCAGTCGTAAAGCTTGCTATTCTTAAATACGATATTTTGTGTGACATAGACATACACCTCAGAAGTCACAAATGAGGTTCACGCAAGAATACCTGAGATTGTTAAATAACTGGAACAGCATTCGTTTTGTTTTACCTTCTTGTTCCCTTCTAAATGGTTGGAATATTCTGCACAAATTGATTATCGCAATTTGTCCAGAGTTGTTATGGTCCACTCCAAAAATTTGGATAAGTCGAAGCAAAATAAAAACTCATTATACCTTCAAAACAATATACCACGACCGGTTTCATCAATGTTTGGATCCAGCGGATAGATCCAGTAATAGCGACAAGTAAACTTACAACTCTTCGTGTCACAAGGCGAAAACTTATCTGCGCAGTTGTTAATCCTGTGAACATCCTCTTTGACAGTGTAACTGTCGTGTGTCTGCGTGTGGATTGACATAAACCACTTCGAATAGTTTGTACAGTTTGTGACCACAAGTGATCAGCAAATCTCGCGAAACGTTATAATCATTTAGCTGAAGATAAAGCATCGCAACATTACACTGTACGCCAGTGAAACCGAAATTCACTTTAATGAAATAATCTATGATCCCGTTAAACAAACGGCTTCCCGATGGACAGACCTAGAGCTGCTTGTGGTACGGTAGGATAGGCTTCAGCTTGCATCGCCCCATCAGAATTTGCGGTACATCCTGTCAGTATCAGGGTTCGAAAGTTTTCAGGTCCGCTTTTGATTTCTGGAACTGCAGGGTATCGCTTTTAGTTCGTCGTACCAAACAGTGCGGTATTCGTTCGATAGAAAAAATCTCAGCTGACCAGCGTTTTCAGCGTTATTGTTCGTCAAAGACCTAATTTTCTACGGTTATTCATGCTAGCTTTATGTTACCGTTTATCCGTTTGAGTGACTTTCATGTTTAGTCATAAATTGAGTGTGTTCGCTTGGTGTTCCGGTGTGCACAAACAACTCACGATCATTATTAAATTACGAGAACCTACGACTGTTTTTGCGGAACGCATACTTGATGGTCGACTAAGCCGAGGCCCACAAAAGGTGAGTCAGCCCTGTTCACTTCGTCACTATCCTAAGGTATCCTCATCGAGTCTAGCAAAAAAGGCTTCTGCATTTTGTTCAAAGTTTTGCACTTGTTTATTATCCGATGTGAACTTTATCTGAATGAACCAAACACTACCAAGTCAAGAACTAGAAGCATATTCTTTACGGTTGTCAGTAAAACTTGTGCGTGTCGATTACGATACTGACTAAATGTCATCTACACGTGACGGATGCTTTCATATGATTTATAGGGAACTGACAATGTGAAACTGAGTATGCTCGCGCACTTGTGAGTCTATGTTGACCGGTTTAGACAGAAGAGGCAAGTCAGAAGACTGTTTAATCTTCAAAGGGTCGGCAACAGAAAGGCAGCAGAGTAGATATTCAGAGGGTAATGAACGGAATAGAAACCCAACCCCTGCCTATCAAGTATACAATAATCGCAATGTAACACACAGTGGACAACAACTGGCTTGCACTCGCAATAGTAAGCCAAACGAATCTTCATTCTACCGCAATGATCCTGATGGGTAACTTATACAGGGACTCGATGTCTGTTAATTTTGCTTTTAAGCTCAACTGTTATAGACATAGCTGCGATAGACTGCGGCAGATTGTTCCAGACTGATCGAAGCTAGACACTAAATGATTGTTCTCTGCAATTCAGACGACTTGGCTGATTTTGTTGCTTTTGCAAGGTACACCTGAGGTGATTATTTTCGTTAGACAGAAGGATTTTTTATAAGAAAGGCTCGGCTTGATGGGGGGGGGGGCTAAATCAAAGCTCCGCTGATATGTCACTGGCGCGTTAAGAAGTTCCCCAGGTTGCGCAACCTATTTGGCCGAAGCAGAAAACTTACGGACGTATGCTGTTCTATAGTTCCACAGTGTACATTCTCAATAAAAGTACCAACCTTAACGATCTGTGGACGACAAGCTTGGATGCTTGGCTAACAATGGGAACACATTGGCAAACTGAATGATACAACGAAATCGTTAGAATGAAACAGCCTAAACAGTCTGGTGAGTTGACTTTTTTGACGCCTTGTTGGAGGACGGGTTAAGATAACCAGCTAGACAGTCAAGTTCAGCTAGTATGCACTGATATCCAACTTTTCGCTCTCCAGAAAGTTATCTGGGCGACCCAAATGACATAGGTGTATCGTGTTAAACTGGAGAGGACTGTTTGCGATCAATCGGTTTGACGTATAACCTACTCTGCAACTCCTTAAGTTCGGTAACATTGTCCGCTATATGTCAGACTTTATTATCATCAGAAAATAATAGTGCTATAATAATATAATAATATAATACATGGTAATATATTAATAATATATATATAATATAATAATATTACAATATAATAGTGATAGTTTGGACACCAACAGACCAATCAGCAGAGTTCTTAATATGGAACCTAGTGACATCATTCTGGAAGATCCTCGTTCACCTTGACAGAAAAGTGACAATCTTGGATGGAATCGATAAGTCGTAGAAGTAGAGGACCGGTTACGACACAATTACGAAACTTCAAACAGAGCGTTAAATAGTGTTTGGACACTTATCGACGATCTTTAGTAGCGATGTGTCCCTTAACAGAAAGTGAATCGCATCTTTCTATCAAGTAACTTAACTACGATGAGATTACCTTCTTGCCTTGAACGTTCATCGAAAAATTTCAGTACATTTTATCACTGCAATATTTGAAAATAAGTATTGAAAGACGATGTTTTTTGAATGTGTAACTCCTTGAAAAATTATGGGATTATTCGGCAGAAAATCAACAGTACTTCTAACAGTGGTCATCATTCGTTGTATTCGCACCCTGTCGAACACTTTCGTGAGCATTAGTCATCACAAGCTTTGGGGTTCAGGTCCTAACATTTGCGCACGTTTTCTAAAGCTGGCTTTCAGTAATTGAGTATATCGTATCTGCACTACGCAATGAAGTGATAACTCAAAGGAGTTAGGAGGAACCTTGTGTATCCTGACTGAGCCAGCATGAAAGTGAATTACACGTAACAATGAATAGAGTTTACAGTGGGCATGACCTTTGCATGTGACCTTTGCAACCGGCAGGTGCGAAACGGGGCAGTTCACGTGAGTGGGCGATTGTGCGCGTGTGTTTGTGTATGCACATGCAGGACGTAACATAGATGGACCGTACACCTCTCTCCGTTAAAAAAAAGGAAAATGTCACAAGTACGATCGCCTATAAGGATTCATCTGAAATCTCTGGATTGGGGACGTGTGCGTCTTGAATGTCTTCTTTCCGGACTGCTCTCCGGTGGCGGTACATCAGGTTGTTCAGGTTCAGGTGTTTTCGCTTTTGGTAGAGGAAATGTATCAAGTAGTATATCTAACGGCAGTTCATGATGGTTGTTCGCGTAGTTGTCATCTGTCGTGTATCTGCGTTTGATGTGATTGACATGTCTTCTGGTTGTGCCTGCCTGACTGT
>JTDE01000523.1:105646-125067 GCA_014338405.1 Paragonimus skrjabini miyazakii | reverse complement strand
GTGATGGTTTATAGCGCAGGCGTCCTTTGGCTTCGGTCACTGTGACAGGCTAATCCGTTTCGGATGCCGCCAACCGTTGACATGCAGGACGTAACGTAGATGGACCGTACAGAGTAATGTCGTTCTGACCGCACACAATGTCTTTTGCGAAATCTTAGAGTAAATTCGGGGACATCACGATAATTGTGTGACAGCCAGTTGAAATTCCAAACTTTTATTTAACATACGATAGCTAAAACACTAACTTCAGTTGAATTAATCTTTGATAAGCTTTAGGATGTGACGTGGCCACGTCAATGCTCCCTCATTTCTGGCCATAAAATTTCTAAGCCATCGTTCGGCCTTGCATGCCGTCCACTTCTATCATGCAACCATTTTAACCTTCGAAAATGTATGCAGTGTCTCCTTGCGAGATCGCTGGACGCGATCTCGGAAAACTCTCACATTATTGATGTTCAACATCCAACAGTTAATTTTTTATTTCCTGCGTTTGTTTAGGTAAAAACGGGCTTTGAAACAATCATTATGAATTTTTGGAAAACGTCACGTCTTTCCTGTGACGAGTCCTTAAAACCAGCGGACATAGTTGGAACACAGCTGAACTTAAGTTAGTTTGTGGGTAACGCACCTCAGTCGTTAAGAAATTCGGCTATATCCGCAGATATTATCAGCACTTCCCGGAGAACGCTTCGGGGTATCCTTCAACGCTTTCTTGAATCAAACGCAGCAAAACCGTTCTAGAAGAAATGGAGTCACCCACAGCTTTTGGAAAACATCAGTTAATCATTATGTTGTTGAGGCTATTTGCTGATTGAGATAAATCAAATGAAAACTAATTTTCAAATTAATGCGGAACTACTTTGGTTATTGGCTGCACTGAAACTGTTTTCTGTAAAAACTGGACAAAAAACTGATACACTGAATGAAAGTTATTACATATTTATACTTTAATTTTCCTAATTATTTGCATATACCACTCAAAATGTAACTACTACATACTTATGCAGCAAGAGATGAGTTGTGAAATATTGTTTAGTCCAACGGTTTAGGCCGGACTTCATTCAACCATTGTGTAACATGGGTACTTTGGAGCTCCCAAAATCAGACTTTTTCATTTAGTTTGGGTCATTTCATTTGAAGCATATTTCATATTTTTAGTGGTATACTATCATCACAAAGACTTTTGTTCATTCGTCCGCCGTTAACTTCGGTGCTTAAATGTGTACTGAATAGTCTACTTACCAACCTACACTCTCATCACATAGCCAAAGACTCACGTGTACACAACACACCTGTTTGCGTGATGAAATTAGAAACGACCCAACTAAAAGAATATCCGTACACGACAGAACAAAAAGGTTCATTCAATTATATCTCGCATAATTTCAGGAAGTTCATCAAAACGAAAGTCGTTGGAATCTTAAATCTTTCGCAATTGACGTTCACGTTTGGCATGACATCAAAGTCCGTAACCAACATCAATTCTCACAGCCCCAAGGCATTAGATATAGCGAACTGTCATTAAAGAATTTAGCGAAAATTCTATACAAATTTGCTACGGTTTATATTAATGCAGCTGACAAAAAGTAGTCGAACTCAGCAGTTGTCAAAAAGAGTAATAAAAACTCCTTACTTTTTTTACAGAAAATCGACCAGTGCTGATGAGAAGTTTGTCCCCCTAGATTTATGAAGCCATTTTCATCAGTGTACACAAGCTATTAGTAGAAGCACCATCAATGCGACCAAAATGATATACAGCGATAGGAAAAGGAGAGGCCGCTGAGGTTACAGGAGACAGAGTTTATAAAATAGTAGAATTCAATAGTGAGATAAATAAACAGTATGATTTTTTCAAAACAGATTGATTCAGTTTTTATGAATATATGTGAAATTTAGCACGACAAGTCTGTATGATGTAGCACGTGAAATTCCACAAATAACTGTGGGCAGGATACTTCCCGATTGTCCGGAACAAATGAGAGGGTTGACTTTTGGGAGCCAACCGGAGTCTTTGGTTTACCACATAACTAGTCTGCAAAGCACCGGGGCGAATCGCAGAGTCACTAATGCACAGTAGTTTGGTTCATATGCCATCCCGACGAATTCTTTGCAACCAAGCTGTTCAATGTACGCGATATAAATTTACGGCAGAGGCAGCACAGTAGTCCTAGTATTCACTAGGGTAGGCGGACCGTATGGTGATCTCCCTAGCTAAGGAATCCAAAGCCAACAGTGCTATTATGACGTCTTTCTTAGCTGCAGAGTGCCAGTGATCAACTTAGTTTCTACATAGTTTGAATTGGGTCCAATCATCCGAAGCGATCACCACGGTGATTCCTGCAACTTCTCCGACATTAAGCCATGCCTGGAAGAGCAGATATGTCGGTACTGTATGAATGTCCTGTAAAACGAACGGTACTATGTTGGAGATTCTATGCGCTCCAGATGGGTTAATTGAAATCTGTCCTTGAAGGGGCAATATACAATAAGTAGTGTCGTCAATGAGCTTATGTGGCACTCGGCTGAAGATTTAGTTGCCAACAGTTTATTCAACACGTTTTGCTAGTGCTATCGCTCATCGTCCAAGGATGCTTAGTTGTCAGGAGAGTCACGGCTTATTTCAAAGTCAACCACTAAGAGATAGGCTGTTTCTCGATCCACAGCCTTTGGACGCGTTCACTAGCGACACTCTGGGGTGACCGTTTATCGGAGTACCAAATAATCCTGGAATCTACACGTCTATTCTATGAATCAAATTAATGTGCCGGAAAAAATATAATTACTGAAACGGAGGAGTTGCTTACGAGAACCTTCAAGAAGTTCGTGAGTTCCGATGCAGAAATGATTGTAAAATGGTATCCGCTGAGGTTCTTTTGTGGTTTGTGAAACCGTGAAGGGTTTCTAGAACGTTTCCATTTAGACTCACTGTTTTGGAAAGTGAGTTCAGCAATGGAATGAGTAAAAAGACATCCCTAATACTGACGTCAGCATCACCTGCTTGTCTGTGAATGGAAACTCTCTTCAACTGTATATACTCGTTGAATGGGGAATTACACATGTTCAGAAACAAGGTTCATTCACTACCTGACTGTTCGTTGACCGGCTCAACCAATGAATTCAAGAAAATCCAGCAACGCAAGCTCAATGTGTCAGTGTACAACGGTCAATCGCCTGCCACATTATAAATAACAAGCCATAATTTTAATTTGAAACCACACAGCTAATTAACAGATTATTGAGCAAAACAAAATTACTGACTCTCTGAAATAGATCAAACCAAAGTTTTCTATAGACACAAATCAACCAATTAGACGGACTCGAGCACGATCAGCCAGTAAGTAAGTCTTGAAACAAAAATATCAATCCATAGTTTACCTACACTATACAATCCATTCTATCCGAACAAATGAGTTTGCTCAAATCGGAGGGAATTGTCACTTTCTTGTTTCTATGAAACGTGGTTAACCATGAAATCATTAGAGATCATTCAAGTTTATCGTGATTTTTAAAAGTGTGCTTTAGAAAATGTGTTCTGAATGATACATTTGTATTGTCCACGAATCTAGTAAAAAAATGATCTTAACGATTAAAGTCACCACCATTTGGTAACCTGTTATCAGGAGAACCAATTCAGATACGTCCGCCTGCTAGGTTTGTCGTTTTACTTAAGTGTTGAGCATGCGATGAACAGTTAGTTACTTTTGAAACAGTTGGTTCCTAAATTGTGAATCAATTTACGGATGTGTTCGCTATCATTTACACTCATTTGTTTTTCCGTTTATCTTGTTTATACACATTGTTTACACGAGTAAGACGAATTTGTACACAGGACATTCTTATGGAGGAATTATACCTGACCACGCTTGTACTACAATCCAATAATCACCCAAAAAAGTTTCATAGAAATACACGGTAGACCGAAACCGCCATCCGAACAGGTGATCACTGTGAAAAAAAAGGAGATTTATACAGAATTGTCTTTCAAATTTGATTACAGTATGTACCAAACAACGTAAAGACTGGTGAGTTTGATTAAACGAACACTTGATGCAGCCGAACTATGTGTATTAGCTTGAATCTAGAAACTGTCTGTGTACTCGATCAAGGGCGATCTGCCTGTCGGTGCCACCTCACATTGTGTCTCTTAATTTATAAGTGGCTGCGAAGAAAACTACATACGCATAACCAAGAGGTGCTTGATTTCCAGAGTGAAGGAACATTTTGCTTAAAGGTGTACAGAATTCCGTGCTACTGAGGAACGACAATGTCGGTGAAGCACGTAAGCAACCAGTATTCACCGTCGCAAGACACTTCCTGACCGCCGATCACGTTATCGACCCAGCTAGTGTATTCAAAATCCTACTACGTCATTTCAATCCAAGATTCTTGAGGTTTGCCGATGAAATTGCAATCAATTAAATGTGGCCGGACTTGTGATTTCAGAAACAATTGTCCGACAACTTGACTTTGGTATAAAAAAAGCCGGTTCATGTTACTGTAACTCTGGTACTAACAAGTCAATACTAAGTGTTTGCATCCACCAGTTTTTCTATTCTAACTGTTTTGTTCAATTTAGTTGAGTGTCCTTCGAATTATGTGTATTGTGACCGTATAAATTGCAGTACAACTGCCATACAGAGCACACAGTTTACCATCTTTACTACGAGTGAATAACCACATCTGTGAAACAAGTTTTGTGTATGAACCCAAGGAAAAGGATACTAAACTTCATTTTTATGTTAGATGTTTGATCAAAACAAAAGAACATGATAAAATCCTAGCCAGAAGAACCCAAGGGGTACCTAGACACCTTAAAAGCTTCATCACTCAACATATTGATACTTATCCGAAATAGTTGACTCGTAGACAACTGAGTCAACTGAACTTAAGAAGAACAGAATTAGAGTAGAGTTAGCTTAAGGTGATATCAGACTAGAGCAATAGGTAACCAAAAGCGGGAGCTGAATGGATAACACCTATCCGAATGAAAATTGGTAACCCCCCTTTAATCAATTGGGTGATACATTACTGAGAAGCTAAAAGAAAACTGTTAGTTTGACGGTTTTTCAGATTTCTAAAACTTTTAACAGAAAGCCAAGGCAGGTGGTCCAAGACAACCTTCTGCAAATTGTACAAGGCAGAACGTCAAACAAAGAAAAAAAATATTTATCTGTTGAAATGAGAAAAATTGTGTGGGTAAAGAATGACTTTGGGCAAAACGTAGAAATTATATTTTTCACTGGAAATACGCGTACAGAACTCAATCAATCTATTTTCCGAAATAAACTCAAACTCGCTAAATACACAACATTATTTGTGAGTGGGACTAAATTATGTTTAATTAGACACAAGATTTTCATGCCAGTGTTGTGAGCCAAGAACGCGGATGGCACAAGACTTGTTTATTTGAGTAAGCAACACATGGGGTAAGCGTTTGAACAGAACCACAAACAAAACCGCTCATTTGCATACGGTATTCGGCCCCAGACCGTCTCGGCTGTCGCAGACGTCAATGCTCAGTTCCATTAAGTAGCAGAGACCATTTTGGACGATGCTGCACTCTGATGTTTCTTCCTGCATTTTTCCTGCGGCCTGTTCGATGTCAAACTATATGCTCTGGCCCTGCTATTGAATAGCCGTGGTGTGAGTAGTATATTAAAATCGCTCATCCTCACTACACTCCTCCCCCCGCAAAGATTGTTCCAGCTGCAGCAAAAGCCGTTCAGGTTCTCTTCGCTCTCTTGACGATCTGCGTATTGGCCTCAGGGACGCTGATGCTCCTGGTGTGCTCGGGATGTCATACCATTTACAAAGCTGGCTTTCATGCACTCGATGTTCACTCTTCTCATTCTGAATCAAATACACTGGGCCACGGCGATCCACTACCACATAAGGTCCTCTCCACCTCGCCAGGAACTTCCTAGATCCTGGTCTTGTTGCGCCCGGACTCCGCCTGTCTCTGTATTTAACCTTGGAACCATTTTCAAATACCGCATTTCGATCCGACAACCTTGCGGTTGACTGCTCCTTAGAAACGTCTTGTGCGTTCGCCAAGTTTTGATTGGTCACTCTCCAAGCTTCTGCTAATTCGCGCATTCTCATCCGCCGATCTCCTCACAAACCAATCTCCTGATCGACTGGCAGGCGTAACACGCGCCCGTACATTAGCTCGAACGGCGATTTCTTCGTTATCCCTTGTGGAGAACAGCGGTGGGCCAACAGAATCAGTGGTAGTGTTTTCTTCCAGCTCCCTCCTTTCGCCGCCAACCATTCTTTGATTGTGCGGTTGTTTCGTTCCGTCAGTCCATTTGATTGAGGATGGTATGGCGTTGTGCGAATTTTCTTGATTCCCAGACACTCCAAGCAGTTCCGAAACTCTTCACTTTCGAAGCAGGGGCCTTGATCAGTCAATATTTTTTGTGGTATTCCATGATCTGCCACGATGTGTTTCATCACAGCCCTGCATACCGTGCTTCGATGTCAATCGGGTATAGCGGCTGCTTCGATCCATCTTGTGAAATGTTCGTCATTACTATGATGTATTGATTGCTGGAACTGGTTGCTGGGACGAGACCCATTACGTCCAGCGACCATAAGTCCCCAATCTCACCGACCGGAACTGGTTGTGTAAGATACTGACTGGGTTAGTTGGAGCTCTTCAACAGCTAACATTGCTGGCACGCCAGTGCATAATTGCTAACGTCCTTCTTCATTCCAGGCCAGTATGCCCTTTGTCTCAACATTTCATAAGTTCGGTGACATCCCTTATGAGCCAACTGATGACATTCCTTCACAATTGTCTCTCTCAACCCCGTCAGTATAACAGGCACGCTTAATCCATCCCGCAGTCGACGCAGTAAAATTCGCGCACTATTCAACCGCAAGTCCGACTAGTGCGTTCTGAAAGATTTCACGTCCAGAATTTTCTCGTTCTCTGGTTGTTCTCCCGATAAAAGTTGATCAATCTCCATTCGGATTGTCGGGTCCGCCCTCTGCGCCGCCTGTAACTTCCCGGGGTCATTCTCCAGTTCAATACTGTTGACTCCGATCGCATCCTTGTGAACTTCATTCATGTGTTGCATTCGGGACAGCAAATTGGGAACATAGTTCTCTCTTCCAGCAACATGGCGAATTGTGAAGTCGTACTCCTGCAATCGCAATGCCCAACGAACCAGCTTTCCTCGGGTAACCTTTGCCGATTTAATCCACTCCAACGGCTTGTGATCTGTCTCCGCATGGAAACGTCGGCCGAGCAAGTACGGTCTGCATTTTTCCAATGCCCACACGATCGCCAAACACTCCTTCTCTGTCGTTTAGTAGTTTTGTTCAGCAGGAGTTACTACCCGACTGGCATATTCCACAACACCGCCCTCCTGCTTCAGTACAGCTCCGATTCCCACATCGCTCGCATCCGTCGCAACAATGAAGCTCTGTCCAGTTACTGGCAACTTCAGGGTCAACTGTCCCTCCTTCATCAACTGTTGGATCTTGACGAACGCTTGATTGGCCTCATCCGTCCAGTGGAATCGACAAGTCTGCTTCAAAATTTCGTACAATGGGCTGGCCAGTTCATTGCAGTTTGTGATGAAGCGGCTGTAGAACCCGACGCGACCGAGAAACTGTCGCAACGTCTTTTTCGATGTTGGCACCGGAATGGCCTCGATTGTAAGCAGTTTCTCGGGAATCGGTTGGACCTCACCCTGACCGACCATGTGACCGAGTAGTACTACCGTTTGTTTCACCAGTTGAGACTTGGAACTGTCGATCCGTAGGCCGGCCTTTTCAGTCTTCTGCAACGCCGCTGGAACATGTCCGGCATGTTCCGTCTCCTTCGTGCTGTAGATGACTATATCGTCACCATAGACAACAGTATTGTTAAATCCATCTAGCACCCTCAACATCAGTCGTCTGGAAGTGAACGAGGCGCCTGACAGTCCGAACGGCATACGTTTGGAGCGGTATTGCTTTTCTCCCACTGTGAACGCTGTTGTGTCACGGTTCGATTGCTTGATTGGAACCTGCCAATATCCAGACCGCAGGTCTGGCGCTGCAGATATCTTGGCGTTCTGTAGCTTGCCGAAAATCTCTGCCACGGCTGAGACTACTACGACTTTGTTGACTGTAATCTCGTGGAGTCTTCTGAAATAGATACAAAACCAGAATTTACCATTGGGCTTCCTCACCAACAGAACAGGAGAATTGAACGGGGCTATCAGCCTCCCCAATGATTTTCTCCCTCAGCATGTCTTTCACTTGTCACTCGTTTTCCGACTGCAGGTGAACCGGAGTCTTTCTGGGCCCGAATGGTCGAAATTAGTCTGGCTTGATGGAGATTTCATGTTCAATCCAGTCACAATAGCCATATGGGTCTTGATCTGTGATGAACAGCTATCGGAATTTGCATATCTCTTCATTCAGCAACCGATTGTCACAGACTGGTATTGCTCCGGGTGCGTTTGCTTCAATTTGTCCAAGCTGGGGTTTGCGTTTTCTCGCTAATGGAATCACTCCATACTTTGTTACGAGTTTACCATGCTTCATATCAATCACAGCCTCAGCGCGTTCAAGAAACTCCGCTCCCAATATAGTCTGGCGTGCGTCGGGGGAAATGACGAAAGGTTGCTTGACTACGTGATCATCGATTCCGACATCATACTCCGCAACTCCCGTAACTCTAAATGTAAACCGACCGACCGTTCGAACGACCATCGTAAACGGCTGAACAGTTTATCTCGGTCTCGGCCCACTCAATGAAATCGCAGCCCCAGTGTCAATCAAACAGCATTCCGAGCTACCATTGATTTCTATCCTCGCCTGAACTGGCATCTTATCAACCGCCCCTATTATTGGATCGCCCTTCCGAGACAAAAACAATCAGCAAAACGTTTATTTACATGAAACCTTTTCTTCCCCCGTGAACAAAATCTTCGCCAGTGTCCATGTCTTCCGCATCTGTAACAGACGTCGCTACGGTTCTGCTTCCTCTTCATCTTCAAAGCGGCTACTTCTTGAGTCAACTTTTCCACTGCGGTTCCCAGGTCATTCACTTCACTTGGTCCACTCGTCTTCAACTCGCTGACTGTCGAGGAGTAATTATCGAGCCGCATCAGCCAGCTGTTCTAACGTCATCGGATGTGCAATGAGAGCCACCCTGAGCTGATCCCGGGCTGTTGGTGGCATTCCGTCCAAGAACTGATCTGTCAGCATGCGTTTTTCCGAATCTTGATCCAAATGTGGCAGGGCTGTTGATAACGCTGCCCGTAGTGACACGGCATGCACTAGAAGGTCACCTCCTGGTTCAAGCCGGGCGCCCTTGAACTGCCGCATTGCCTCCTGGCAGTCAGCTTGGCTGACGAACCCGGTGATCAGCGCCCCCTTCGAGGCAGCCCACTTCAGCTTCGTGGGACCCCTTTGCGCCGCCCTCGCCCTGCCCTTGAGCGGCATCCGCATGGCCGCCAGCTTCTCCCGGTCGGTTTTGACTCCGACTGTCTCCGCCACGTTCTCGAAGCCCTCCAGGAATCTCCGGACGTCCCCATCCTCGAACGGCTGCGGCTACGGGATCTTCATTCTTCAATCCTGGTCACGGCACCAGTTGTTGTGAGCCAAGAACGCGAATGGCACAAAAGTTGCTTATTTGAGTAAGCACCACATAGATTAAACGTTTGAACAGATCCACAAACAAAACCACTCATTTGCACACGGTACTCGGACTCAGACCGTCTCCGTTACCACAGACGCCGATGCTCAGTTCCTTTACGTAGCAAGGACCATCTTGGACGATGCTGCACTCCGTTGTTTCTTCCTGCATTTTTCCTGCGGCTTGTTCGATGTCAAACTATATGCTCTGGTCCTACTATTGAACAGCCGTGGTATGAGTAGTATATCACGATCGCTCATCCTCACTACACCAATATCACCACGGAAGATATGTAGATTCTTGAACGATTGAACTTAAATTCAGAGTAATGATTTCTACTTTTTGTTCACATATTACTATTTAATTAATTTTCATTACTGATGATTAACAGGAGACTGTTTTTTTTCATACAGATTGAACATCATCCAACAGTGACTGTAACCGCCGCACTGTCAGAGATTTTCTAATCGATCCCTTTCTACAAGAAACACTAGTTTCGAATCTCGTTCTCGTTAGAACTCGTCAGTAGTGAAGCAACCGTACTGATCGCTGCGCAAATGATATCACATTACAAGTGAAGGCTCAGCCACATTCGTTTGTGATTAATGCTCAGAATATCCGATCGTCTCGAGATGAAACATAGGAACCGTCTTATTAGCTCCAATCGATGATCTTTCGACTAAGACTTCTCTCCAAATTGAAATAACAAAAATAATTAACCTTCTAAACGATCCAAGAGATTGACGCCTACGCAGGATTTCACAGTCAATTCAAACTGGAATCCACTGACTCCACCAATGAGAATGGAGGTTGTGCTACTAATAGGTGGCATTTATGCAGTTGGTTTGGTGACGACTAATCGAAAACAAGCCACTTGGCTACGGTAGGGTTTAAGTAACAATAATTCTTCCACATTTCTCTTTCTCTCTCTGGAATCAACCTACTTTTTTGTCAGCTAAAAGCTGATTTACATCGTGCGAACTATTAAGCATGGAGTACGATCTTTTTACCTGAAAAACTCTTGCGGTTTTGTTCGGATTTTAGTTCATAACGTTCGTTTTGTCTCACTCCATTCGCACCCTTGAAATTCACAGGTTTGAGCAAACTCTGATAAATTTTCACAATTTCGTTTGTCTAAACTTCAAAATTTTTATCTTCTTTGAAGATCAGTAAAAACTAATGGGGTCGAATATAAAGACGGTAGAACTGTATAATCAGTTGTTTTTCTCTAAGGTTTTTTTTGAGGTAATATTGATCCGCTAATTATTATTGTCTCGGCTGCTTAGAACTTTTTTCATTTGTGATCAGAATGTATCAAGTGTCACCAATGAAAAACTTTTTTGTTGCTGATTGACTCAAATATCACTTTAACTTCCAGTGGTGACTGTTTTTACTCATTTTCGTGTGACTTGACACTAGGTGCCTATATAAAGACCGATCGAAGGTACCAGTCATCGTTCAGTCAATGTGGTTGGGCGTTTGCATGTGACAATTTAGTTTTGCCTATTTCAGGTCATTGCTGCAGTAGTCTTTACGGTAGCCTCTTGAAAACTTTCCTAGAGTTCCGATCCCGACCAAGGCAAGAAAATGCACTACTGACGTGCAGTACACACGAATAACTCGAGTCTAATGTCTCTTTTCAAAAAGGGCTGGTTGAAAAGTCTGTTGGAATGCGACAATTGCGACAATGCGACAATTGTGAGTGATTTTCGGTTTATATGAGACGCATTATTTAATTAGGACACCGAGCCAAAGTTTGTGACGCCTTGTCTGTGTATCCTCCAGTTCACTGAGGTTTTGATTATCAGACACTGGAGTAAACCCCTGTGAATCCAAAA
This sequence comes from Paragonimus skrjabini miyazakii, assembly GCA_014338405.1. NCBI lineage: Eukaryota > Metazoa > Platyhelminthes > Trematoda > Plagiorchiida > Troglotrematidae > Paragonimus > Paragonimus skrjabini miyazakii. Next base: position 113,592 of record JTDE01000523.1, on the reverse strand, counting down.
TCCTTTTTGTTAACGTTGCGGCTGTCCTGGTAATCATCATTCCCACCTTTTTCATTGCTCTGTCCGTCTGCCTAGTCTCTAAGAGCCATAAATTCCGCCTGTCTTAGTGTTCAAAATTAGTCACATGTTCATATGGGGACAGAATGTAGGAAATAAAGAACACCACAGGATTTGCACCCCCTCATTATCTTATTCAATTTATTTAATAGTAACAACTGTTTTAAACTCCAAGTTTCATGTTGTTGGTACATTAGAAACGAATTGTCGTCGGACTATGTGGTTCCTCGGTTGTCCTGAGTTTTAAATGAACATACACACAAAATGTGAATGACCCAGTGAAAAGTTGGCGAACTTGAAGAGTAACAGTTCGAGATAACTGCGTCTTGGCAGTCCACCTTGTAGGAAGTTTTGATGAAAACCAAAAAAATTGAGGGTGATTGTTTGAGTTAGTTCCAAATGTTAATTTTTCAGGCTTCTAGAGTGGACCTATAGCTGCATTGATTCAGCACAAGTCGCATAAGGCAGTCAACTTTCCCCATAAATTCGACTCCAGTTAAAGTTCAGATATTTGTACGAAGATCTCAAGATTGACAAATTTGCCCAACTGCTTACTGACCAACTCCTTGCAATTTCGGGGAACGATTAAGCGAAGCACTGACAAACAGCTTTTATTGTTAGTGGTTAAAGGAAATTTGCTTGTTTAGATTAAATATTATCCAAAGCTTCCTACGGCCTTGAGATTTTTAATTTCGGGTTTACCGTCTACAGTGAACACACATCGACTATGTGGTCAAGATGGCTGCCAAATCATGACTGACTCAGCATCCAAATCGCGATTGCATCTGTGATGCACACTGGTAGTCAGTTTTAACTGGAACGATACTCAGGTACAATGCATTCTTCCGAACTGGACTGACAAGATGTTAATTACCCTTAAAATTTTGTTAAGCAACAGTTTCTTTTATTCCACTCAATGTCCTTCTCAATTTAAAGTTTTTACATAAAAAATCACTCTGGCGCCGCTAGAATTCAACCGTAGGTTTTATGTGACGTGCCGATGCTCAGATTGCTTGCTTAATATTAACGGTTATCTTTTTGTGCAGATGAATTTTCTGTGAAAGTAAGAACTGTAAGGGTTCATCGTACTAACAGACAGCTTTCAGAGTTCCAGTGGATGTTACATGGCGAGTGATGTATATGGAATTGTGTAAGCGCGCAACTACTTCATCGGGTTAATAGTAGCCTAAACTTCACCTTGCGCAATCAAATTATGGTTTCATTTTGACTGCGTTCCGTTTAACACACAGCGTTAGACTACGATGTTGTTGTAAATATGCACTGGAAATCGACCAGAAATTCAAGATGCGACCCTTGATATGATACTAAATACGTTGTTAATATTTGTATCACCATCAAATAGATTTTTTGGCATATAGTCAATTTTCTCACACTGTTAAGCCAAAATATCAATGACAACCTCCTTCCACAAACTGAGAAGATCAGTGTTTAAACCTGGGACGAATACTGATTAAACACAGATGTTGTATGGGTATCATTTTCATCCAGAGTTGTTTTTGAATTGATCAATTCATCCTGAAAACTAAGGGTTACATCACTTTGCATTCGAGCAGTCTTGAACTAGCAGGCGTAAATGTATATGCCGTAAATTTTGTCAATAAAACACGGAAATGGACAACTAATAAGTATAGAATATTGTTACCGGTTAGACTTTTCATCAGATTAACTGTTAGCTGTCATCACACCAACGTGTCTTCGAACTTCTAGGTTACTCGATCACAAAGAAGGCCGACTGAATGGTTTATGGAAATGCAAAATATGCAAGCAGTTGTCAGTTATCTCGAATTTACACTAAATTCAAATCCACTGTTGCTTACCACATAACCATAATGAAATTACAAAACTCCGAGTTCCCTTGATTCAATTCGCCGAAACCAAAGGATCACATGTGTTGCAAGGTTACGTTATTCATTCACGAACATAAAACAAAGTTTATTTAACATTCGTGTAGCAAGAACAAAAAAGACCAAACTTCGGGCTTTACAATAGATAAGTGGTTACTATCAGTTCCAAGGCAGTCTAGCTGTCTGAGTTGACAGTTTGTGCACACGTAGGACTAGATAGCAAACATCGATTAGCATTGTGTGATAAAAACGGCGTCGCAGATTTCGACTACGATTCGACCGGTTAGATGATGTGACCTCTTTCCATAATGGGTGAATTTCGATTTCTGTTCTCACGCTCTCTTGACACTGTCTACTGATTCATTGCGCATATCAACCACTTTGGCGTGTAATCATGTATTCCAGACATCGGGAACCGATCTGTTCTGAAGTCATGGGCGTCAGTGAGACTTTCAATGAAATGATGGATTCTATGGAAGACATAACATTTCGGTGGGCGACGATTGTCAGCCAGTTGGGTAACAGTTCGAGCTGAACTTAACAGACGTAGTTCACTTGCAGGGTATGGGCCAGCCAACACAGAATGCGAATTACGACTTGCGTCAGTCGTAATAAGGTCATTTTTGAAAAAAAAACAGACTCAGCAATTCCGGCTTCTTTGGTAATCTTGACTGGCTTTCTCTTGCTACGAATATCAGCAAGCTTCCCGTAATCCGTTTTCGACCCAAGCTTTTCTTGATACTGTCTGTATTTTGTGTAAACAGTCATCAATATAAATCTGACGGCCTCTGTACCTACGGGACCTTGTTTGTACGCAACTGGCGCATACTGCTAAAATTGTAAATACTATCCACTTCATGTGACCCTGAGGTGCTTCGGAGTTTCTGAGAATCATTTAGTTAACTATGTGGAAAAGGTGAGAAATTGTTCTGTTTCTGCTTGTGACAAACAGAAAGATTCCGCTGAACAGAAGATAATTGGTTAGACAGTATAACAACATAACGCCAATGGTAAAATTAAGGTAATAACCACATGCTGCTGATAAAAGCTTGCACTAACAATAAAGTCCGATCGATACATCTCGGTCGTGCTGAAAAATATATGCACCAGACATATGCCCACCCATTTGCCACAACATTACTTCGCTCGTACGACTGTTCACAAAATCAAAGTGGACAACCTTTGCCAAATGAACTATGTGATTATAAATGAAACCACACGAAACTCAACCGTTTTCGTAAATGAATTAAATGCTTGATGAGTAGTAGAGGATTTTGGTTTTCATATAGATTGAACAACACCCACAATTGATCGCAGCTGTCGCATTCCCATAGACAATCCAGTCGGCCCCTTTCGAACGGCAGAAGCACTAGACTCGAGTTTCGCTCTCACTAGAGCAGCTCGTCAGTAGTGCATATCGTCGCCACTGCTGGGACTTGAACCACGGACACGCTGTTCATGAGGCAACCGTGTTTACCACTGCGCCATTGACCTCACATTAGGCAAGACCGAATTATCATATGTGAACGCTCAACCACTTTCGCTTGTGAGTAATGATCAGGCTGCCCGATCGTCTCGAAATGGAGACACAGTTACTGTCTGTTAACTCTAATCGATGATCCCTCGACTAGGACTTCTCTGCAACTTGAAATCACAGAAATCATTGATTTGTTGAGCGGTATTCGATTACTGATGAGTATGTTTTCGAAAAAGGTCGACTGGAAAGTCTATGGGAATGCGACAGCTGCGATCAATTGTGGGTGATGTTCAATCTATATGAATTAGATGTCGATAGACTAATTCTTACGAGAACTCGTCAATGTGTTTGTTAATGTTTGAGGTAGTTGAAGAGAATTTTACACAAAGGGGAATGAACCGATGGGTGATAAGGCTCACAAGGTCTGCAAAACATTTAGTATAGTTGCGTTAAACCGGGTTTTAGTTTCAAACTTTATATGATGATTGTTTTTCGAGATCAACCTGAGCAAATGCTATCGATTTTATGTGTACTATTGTCCAAGCAACAGATGCAGCACCTGTAACATAATCAAAGACATGTTACTGGCACTTCAACTGTAGACTGGTATACTTATATAGAGGAGTGATGGGGTTCGATCGACACACCCATCAGATCTAGTACAAACTAAACAAGCTAACGGTTGATCAATTCCTAATGGTTTAATTGATTTATTGACCGAACTGAACAGAACGTTAATTGATTCGGTAGATTTAGTGCCAAGGTGATGACTTGTTATTGGGTCAAGCATTCTGTTGCCAAATGGCAGCAATAGGTAAGATTATTTTGGTTCTGATGGTGTTTGATTGGTTAACGGAAACTCATCAGATCACTCGAAAAACACAATCAGCGTTCATATGATGATCACGTTCTATCCCACAAACCAAGATAGCGTTATTGAGTGAATGTGTATTACGGAGCCTAAACCGACAGTGCTCCTGGATTTATTTCGAAAAATATGCTGAAATCGAATCGCAGTCAACTGTTCCACAGGAACACATAGAAAAGTATACATGCATAGATAGAAACTAGACTGGCATTCTACTTTTGGCGTAAAACAGAAGATGTGGAGACATAGCGAGCTTGATAAGCTGTACTTTTTTGCAGAAATCTTACTGTTAGGAATACAGAAGTTCACTACTACTGCTAGTTTGATGAGTCGATTAAAAACAAGTTTATCAGTTTGTTCATAAAATCATTTGGACATCACTTCGAATTAAAAATTGTTTCCGTCTTCAAAAAGCGCAATTGTTTTCGAAGTAGTCACCATTTAATCATAGCGGTCACTCTTCAGTACCATAGTTGTTTACTTTCTTGAAGGTGTTTGCAATTCTTTTAGAGACATTTTCAACGTTGGGCAACTAAATGACACAAATAGGCGTCAATATCAATAGGGCTAAAAAGCACGGTAAAGTAGGTAATGAATGCTTTTTTAGTTAAGTGAGTATTGTTTAATTATGCTTCATCTTTCGCGGGGAAAATCGGCCAATTACTTGGTTCTCATTCATGAAGAGGTCGTGGCTAGGACCTCATTCATCTCATTCCCGAACAGGAACGAAAGCAAGCCTCATGAACCCCATAAGCTTCACAGCTCAGTGGGTAGAGAGCTTCCTATGTTCGGCCTTGATGTTTATGAAGCTGGTTAGAATCCAACAGGTGTCTTTACCTATGCTTTACCTGTTATCAACCCTTTCGGGAAATTTCACGTCATCCTGTTTCATCGTCTGTACATTGTTTGCTTGGAAAACACTTTATCCTATAGTTCTCTCTATGTGCACATATACACATATAATTTAGGCTTGTTCAGCACTGAGCCGAAATGATGTAAACAAGATGATAACAACCGATAAAACAAGCTTTCATGCTGTCCCCTGATGTCCGACTTGTGCTCCCTGAAAGATCATTCGTTCAACACATTTCATTTGGAATCTAAAATGACTGATACACTCTTGCCATTTCCAAGGTTTTATTTAATTACATACCTGAGGAAGGGAGTGGATAGTGAGAAACTTAAATTTTCGCCTCAGTGACACAGTTAGATGTCAGCTTGCTAATAATATGTTGGCTAAAACTCTGAGCATGTGTGTCTTCTGGATAATCTCATTTTCACTGAGTAGTGTCGGCCATCAGTCGTTGTCGGTTTGCAGAAATTATTTTGAATACTTGGGGGTTGAAAGATTTTATTTATTTACAAGTCGCCACCCGTTTTGGGTTTAATGTTGTCAGTCAATCCATTAGGACCGTCAAGATATGTGGATAAAGCTGAATAGAACGGGTGTGACAAAGACACCTCGCAAAACAAGATAGTTTCAATCATCTGTCGGCTGTTCTTATGATGGGCCACGTAGCGGAAATTCACCCGTTCCATAAACCAGTTGGCCGAGATCAATCATCAAACCGTACAAATGTTTTTCTGGGAATTTCGACCACCATGCACATATTATTTCAATTATCACCTATCATGATTTAGTTATAAGCGCAGCTGCTCAGGTGCCTTGCAGAATAAAATTATTTTCAACACATTTTTCTTTACTAAGCATATTTTGTAATAGTTTCATGAAAGAATCGTAACACACTTCTTTCTTCATATATTTTTTCGGATTTAGGACCATAAACAGCAAAAATACTTCAAATTAAAACAATCCTAACTTACTACCCAATGAAGCTATTTCATGACTGACTACGGTGTGAGTATTTTGAAAATTAATCAAATGTGTCTAACTAAAATGGACACTGCTTCCTAAACGTAAAGCTTGATATAGATGAAAATTCGTTGGTGTTCGATTAACCATTGTGGTCTGTGGCAATTACGCCCATTCTATCTCTACTGGAGTTGTGAAGTTTTAGTTTACTTAAAATTCAACGTGTTCTCAGCTTTCGCTAGATTCATATCCTGTTCTTGCTTATTTTCTCCTTTTCAAATAATCTCTTCCAAAAGTTTTCGGAGAATTAACAGCAAGCAGTAAGGTGTAGTTTGTCTGGTGGGTTTACCAGTTTATATTGCCAGTACTCCGACGTGCCTCAGGTTTGCAGTCTTAACGCTGATTGGTCGATTAGTAAATTTCACAGCTTACCATAAACCAATCATAGTTTCATACCCTATTTGTTGCAGTCTACTGATGGTAATCCTCGCTCCACACATTTCACAGTGGATTTACCCTTTCGCTTCATACATCCTTGCTTTCAAATTATACGGTTGATCATTTCATTAGAGATTAAATGTTACATCGTATGCTGCTTCACACTGGTCTGTTGACATTTGTTCTCAATGCGATATTTGCATTAAGCAGAGTTCCCAAGCTGCGAGATTTACTTTCTCAGTTTAATCTGCAAGATAATACCCCCGCAAACCATCTTGTTGGAAACATATTCACACATTCGAGCGAACTTCAAGCTAGCGTACCGTTCACCCGAGTTCTGCTTGTACCTGACAATTTATTCCGGTTGAATTTAAAGGGCGAACTTTATACTCGCGTGTTCCTGGATAGAGATGTGTTGTGTGGACGTTTTGAATGCTGCGCCAAAGACGTTTGCCAAATTCAGATGGATGCTTATGTATTTGGGAGCAGTCAGACACCTAACCAAGTCCGGATTCTTGTTAACCTCACAGACGAGAATGACAACGGCCCAGTATTTTTGAGCTCACAAGATTCCTCTGATAAAAGCCCCTGGGAGATAGGCATTCCAGAATCGGCTCCTATCGGAAGCACGCATTCACTACTAGCTGCCACGGACGGTGATTCACCTAAGTTTGGTCTTAAACGTTACCGTTTGCACCCAGTCAGCAATCACAATCAGGGGTATAGTATCCTGCCATTCAGCTTAGTAGGTGATATCATATCTGGACCACTGTTGCAACTGGATGTTTCACTCGATCGTGAAGCTGAAGATATTTATGATTTTTATTTAATTGCGGAAGATGGTGGGTTACCGATCCACAGTACAACACTCACTACGCGAGTTCGAGTGCTAGATGTAAACGACAATGCACCCGAATTCTTGAACTACTCAACAAACCTCACTGTCAGGGAAGATACTCCACCTGGTAAAGTCATTTATCAGTTTTTTTCACGTGATTTGGATGTGGGACCTAATGGTCAGATTAGCTACTCAATGGACATGTTATCAACTTATCCGGGTAACAGTGGAAGACTGACGGCTCAACTTCGTTCTAAGTATGAATTAGATGAACAGACGGGTAGGCTCACAGTTTTAAGACAATTAGATTATGAGAACGAGATGGAACGTCTATTGATCTTCATTGTGAAAACCCGTGACCATGGAGACCCTAGCCTGACAGCCACAGTAAGTTTTACTCTATCTGTGCAGGATGTCAACGACAACAATCCCGTAGTTACTGTGTTGACAGCCAACACAGCCGAGACAAATGAAACGCATGCAGACTCGGTTATTTTATGGGAAAATGACTCAAGCTCACATTTGCTCAAACTACTGTCGATTACAGATGCGGATTCTGTGTCTACGGGTAAGGTTACCTGTCTAGTGGC
>JTDE01000523.1:74249-105546 GCA_014338405.1 Paragonimus skrjabini miyazakii | reverse complement strand
TTCGAATTAAGCTCATATTCAGAATCAATGTATGGATTGATGAATAGACGAGCATTCGATTTTGAGACGGAGACCGCTGGAGATGGTTATCTTGATTTAAGTGTGCAATGTGTGGACAAGGCAGAACCAGAACTGTTTACAACAAAGCTGATTAGAATCCCGCTGGGAAATGAAGATGACAATGTGCCTCAGTTTAGTCAAGTCAGCTATCAATTTTATATTCCAGAAGACATGGCGATTGGAAGTGAAATCGGACGAATTCATGCAACTGACGCTGATAATCCCTTCGGCAGGGACAACATGATTTACGAGTTGCAGCAAACATCAACTAGTGATTGGTTACGTTTTGTAAACATTGCCCCGGAAAGTGGTAGTATTTATTTGTCAGCCAAACTGGATCGTGAAAGGTTGGCTCAGTTTGAACTGTATGCTACAGCTCGAGATAACGTAGACTATGATTCTACCCGTCGTCATGCGGATAAAGTTCAACCGGTACATATTCGGAAACTCAACAGAACTCGCATAATCATCACTGTGACCGATGTGAATGATAACGCACCAGTCTATATTGGACCCAACGACGTTCATGTCAGTGAGAATGTTCCGATTGGAACAGAAATCATTTCAAACCTAGGATTTAAAGATCCGGATTCAGGTTTGAATGGAACAGTATCTGTCTTTTTACTTGGCTCAAGTACACAAGGTTCACACAGGAAGGTTTTATCGTCACTAAACGAAGAACACCATGGAAGACATAATTCTGCGGTTGAGCTAAAAGATTCCACTCGTCTTGTTACGGTCACTGCCATCGATCGGGAACAACAAGTTCAATTGGTTATTACAGTTCTGGCTACTGACCAAGGTCAGCCATTTCAGTTGACAACTACTCTCAGTTTAACTGTTCACATTGATGACTTGAATGATAATTATCCACATTTAGTCTATCCTAACAATGCGAGTATATTGAATGGGTACTCCATAGATTCGGGTTGGTCAGATTCATTAACTTCATCTCTCATTTCTACAGATCTTCCAGCGGGAAGCTTTGTCAGCACTATCCATGCCAAAGATCCAGATGCGGGTAACAATGGAACAGTTACCTACTATTTGGTTCCATGGAGTGAAATGCATGGAAAAGCTGGAAGCCGGTCCTATCTGACCAACCAGCAAGCACTTGATGGATTTTCGTATTTTTCAATTGATCCCCATCAAGGTCATTTGAGAACCGCCTGGGGTTCGGAAAGTATTATGACAATGTTGAAATCTGACAGCCAGATAGGTGGAAATGTATCGCATCGAAATTGGCCCCATGTTCGTTTTCGTCATCTTAAAACTAAACCACCTAGACCTGGATTGTACGGGGTCGCCGTAGAACTGCGAGATGGAGGTACACCCCCGCTGATAACCAAATGTTTATTCTACGTGAATATAACCGAAGCCGTTGGGAACTCAATTGGATTTTTTCTCTTCGGTGACAAAAGCCTCAGCAACACAATCATAATGACATTGATTCTTGGATGCAGCTTCGTTTTGATTGCTAGTTTGATTTCGGCAATAGTTTGGGTTCGATTTCGCAACGTGAGCCCAATTCGATCAGAAATTGCACACTACCCAGAACCTACCAGTTACCAAACAACACGCATCCTCTCACCTGATGAAATGGCCAACGGTTATGTCGCTACAGCAATACATCCATCTCAACTAGTTAAACATATGTATGCGAATCGTGGTGACAAAGAAGTCGACTGGTCAAAAATGAGCTTGAGTGAATCCACCTTTAGCCCTTCAAACAAAGACTATTGCGGATATGAATGGGCGAGCATGCGAGCATCGAGTTTCATGAACTGTACACAATACTCTGAGCTGAATAAGAATGAAAATGTGACGTTCGACCCTAGCTGCGGTTATAGACACATGATATCTGTGTTGCCATCGGATAATCAAACATCTCTCAAACACTGTCATCTAGGTACGAAATATTACAGTCCAGAAGGGTCACTTTCTGTGCAGTATTATAGACCCGTACTAGACCTGGACCAAACAACAGAGAACGGTTGTAATAGTAACCAGAATCAGCTTAACTATCACCACCAAAATCATAATAACAACAACAACACCAACAACAGTACCGGGGGGAGTGACAGTGGAGTTGATAGTGGGACAGGAGCGATGATTCCAATTCCGTTTAGTGAAGCAGCTTCAGCCTCGTTACACAGTGACCTTGGGACATTGAATCAATTTGGCTCGGAACCTTCGGTAACGTAACGGATGGACACAAGGATAAGGTGCCAGATTCATAGTGGCATGTATTGTAATTACGAAAAAAACGTTTCTAACAGAATCGCTGGAGCTCTTCCTTAAAACCGTGGTATTCGGTCAAGAGAAGTACAGGATTATGCCGATCTTCGGTGCAGACAAATATAGTAAGTTGAGTTGCCTTAGTATGTGCAAATTCTTAACATGCAAACAAAGAGTCGAACGTCAATTATGACTACTCAAGCTTTTACGAATCTCAGCTAGGATAGACAACCCAGAGCTTTGTTGCTCACGATTAAACCGCCACCAAATTTATGTCATCAGAAAACAATAGTGTAGCGGACAAGGTCGTTTTCGGTTATTTCTTATCAGGCTAATTACATAACATTTATATGAAACAGAGTTGTCAGGGCTAAACGGACAAAAACAGGTAGCAAGTTCAAGTGAGGTCAGATACGTCATAGGCACACAAGGAGACAACGTTTTGATAGGATTACGTCACCAGTGTGACGCAAGTGGAACCATGGCGCCCTGATCGGTCGTGGTACTTGTGGTTGGTTATGGCTACTTCAGCGTTTGAACAAAGTGCTTTTGTGAGCACAGGGGTGGATTTTGTGGTCGAATTCCAATGGCTTCAGCTGTGGCTAAAAATCGGCATCTGATAGGTTTTGAGTGATTGGCGTTGATTCGATAAATCGGACGAAAACAGGAGTCCAGGTTGATAATACTATGTGTGTCAACGAGGTGTGCAACAATTGCGCGGGTAATTGTCTTGGTGACTCCGTTACTGACCAAGGCCAGATGATGCTCACGAATATGTTCAGATGTGCACCTGTTCGTGCGACCCAAGTCACGAGTTCCACAGGAACAAGTAAATGAGTATACACAAAAGGAAGTCGCAGAAACGGGCACTTTGTCCTTCAATCGTAAACACAAGGCTGGAGTAGAGTTGAAACAGACACGTAATTTTGTAGCATAGAAAGTTCTATTGAGGACAGTGTACCATGTGTTGGATTGTTTGTGTTATACGATTTTGTGATCCGAAATGATGCAAGTGATGTTTGCCAAGTACATAATGTACTTTTGTTCAAGGTTTTTAAAAAAACAGTTTATAAAGTAATCTTAAATAAAACCTTATTAGTTCAGTGTGATGATGAAATTACATCGAAAGCTCTCCTACCGTCTGTAATGACTATGTAGCTATGTAAAATTTATGACCATACACAAATCTTTCAAAATCTCCAAAAATGCGGTTGATATATTTCCAGTGTATAATGTTTGAATTTTGTTCAGTACAATTGGACAGTATTACAAATTTTCAGTCGATAACGTGCAACTTTCATTTTTATTTCTAATGAGTCCTCATTTGAGTATCTAGTGGTAATCAACACTAAGATTCCAGCTGGTTTTCTTCACCAACCCCACTAACATCTCAGTCTTTGATTAAAGACTATTTCTATGAGCTATTTGAAAGCCGTGACGGCCAAATGGACTCACATGGATCTACGACAGTCTCTATTTTTAGAAGACCGATCTCACCTGCTGCGGTTATTGTACTCAGTGAGGTATTAGAAGTTGCCCACTGTCGTGTTTACGTCACCTTAAATCATTGGTTCGCATTTGCTGAAATGTATGTTCTAGTTCAGCAAATCTGGTTATCGAATCTGTTCACTAGTACCAGGCTTCGTGAACTTCTCTGACATGTCCGATGTTTGTTTAAGTAAGGAGCTGTACACCCTCTTTGTTTGCTCCTTGGAAATGAATATCAAAAAGAACTGATCATGTCTTTATCTGATTGATTAGCGTTTACATGGTAGTGTAGAGTTACTGGGTCAGTCTGGACAACGTGATTTCCCTCACAATAGTTAACTTTCTTTTGCATAGCACGTTTCTTGTTCCCTAGAATCCGGCTGAACCCTTGGTTATTATAACACTGCTGGTTTGTGATTGGGTTACACACTGAGGCGATACTGCACGGTAAACGGTGTCTTGTTTTCGTTCTTGACATGTTTCACGTACGACAAAAGAGTTCCGTACAAAACTGTTCAATCCGGTTAACTGAATTCCTACAGTTATTCATCATCCAAGAATTCTCTCATTACTTTTGCTGCACCGAAAACGCACTTCATATGTTAGTAACTTCCTCACCAGTTCTCCGCAAGATACGTCAAAATTCTCAGTGTTTTCGTGAAAATATTCTGCACGTCAAACTATCGAAATTGTGTTATGATGTTTTGTTTGTACGTTTAACGCCCATGAGTACCTGATTGCAGTCAAACCTTGAAAACATTCTCCACCTTCTACAAATGTTACATTTCTGTTGGCGCCGCTTTTGTTTTATGGATTTCCCTTTTGTTTAAAACCTTCGGGTTGCATTTTTAAATTACTGTGACTTCCTCAGTTGCAGTACTCCTATGCTGTGCAGCTCAGTGAAGCGTACACAAATCAACCGTCATAACAACGCCACTAAGCAGACCTCTTGTGCGAAAAACGAGCATATCCAACTGGAACGCTTTAAGCCAAGTAGCCCTGCAGAAACCTTTCCTCCGATCAAAAGTGGTTGCTGTATCTGACAGTTCACATTGCAACAGTAAGCAAATATTAACGCATCACAAGTTGAGTGGGTCAAATTGGTGTTTATCTTATGATACGTAAATCATCGTGAATATCGTTGCAACATGTACATCAGCTGATGCATCTGTTCACAATGTGCATGTAATTATTTGAACAGCAAATGAAGGTTGATTCGAATGATAAACAACGCGGCAACTCAGCCAACGGGAAGTATACTCAATCTCAAAAAAGGTAAGCGGCATTTTCCGATCAGGTGGCATTGCTGAACTAAAGTGAAGACAGATTGAGTCAACTCAAACTCACAGAGAAGTGTCTTGGCCGCACTACTCGGAACTGTTATTATGCCCACTGTCAATTGTCTGTTATTTGAACGTGTAGGAGTTGCAGATATTTTTGCCACCAGTCATGTACTGCTTGAAAAAGCACTGCGGAGTTACAGGTGGGAGACATTAGAACATCAATCGGTTTATTACATCGGTTCAATAATGAACACAATATGAGTCAAGGGAGAAACGGTAAAGTTACAAAAACAATTGTATGTATATTAGAACAGATGATAAAAATTTGGACCCAACTTTCAGACAATTCGTGATTTTCAACCTAAGGATTGTGCAATTGCTCAACTGTACACTTTACATATTACATAGTAAAGCCTATTAAGTCGTAACATTCTAAATCAGTGTACACTTCCTCGATAGCTCCGTTTCCTATAGTAGAGCCCTCTGGCCGAAATCAAGTGTTGGCGTTATTACTGAGGTTTGGCTGTGCTGTTCAAAGAGATATGTGTCCGTAACCGGTTACTTTCAGCTCGAGCCAACTCTGTTTTCTAAACCAGCCGTTTGCTAATCACGGTCCGAGTAGGTGATTGACGTGCAGCTGTTGTATCGGCTAATCAGACGCCTATTATCAGAAACCAACCACGAAGCTATGTAAAAATAGGCAAACCGGTCTGAAATTTGGGTGGTTGAACGCTTCACAGCTAACACAAAAAATGACGGAGCATGCTCCATTGCACATGCGCCTTTTGAACGTGCTCCGCGGTTCATCGCGTGTACTTGTCGGCACTTACGGAGGAAGCAGTGCGGAATACCAATTGTCTCGTCCGGGTGACAAGTGGGTTTATTGGTTTGGAAACCTGCCTGATTGTTAGGGCAGATCTGGAAGAAAAAGAGGGGTACAAATCTGTAGTTCTACGTCGAACGTGCTGTAATCATTGGGGCCGATTTGACTATGTGTGCGTGCTAAGTGTGTATGCACAATTGTGCCTTGCTACAAAAAATTGAACAGTAAGTTATTTGTAATGAACGGTAAACTTCAAAGCTGCTTACCAAATTATTCTGTTATCAGATGAAACACACAAAAAACCAACAGATAAAAGGATTTTGTTTGAAATGAGGTATATTTTCGCATGTTTACACACCAATTTTCCGGCCTTAAACTTTTCCAACTAGACAATGAAACACTGACATCAAAATACTTTTTCTGGACATTTAGGTGAAAACGATAAATCTAACTGTTAATTCTACTACATTGTTAGTGCAGATTTGTTTTATAAATCTGATACAATAGGCACCCTCGAAATAGATCACTATTTCATGTTTCAACCAAGGTAACAACAATCGGTTTGCATATCCCTTGTGTATACATTTAACAGTGTCTGTGTTAAAATTTATTTACGGATCCGCTAATCAGAATGAACGAAACCGAACATGCTTCCAGCTGAGAATGAATCGAATTTGGAATTTTTTAAAATGGTTACCGGTTGTCCATTCACTAACTTCAAGGACGATCTTTTTGTTAGACTGTGACAATAGGTATGCGGATTACATAAACAGAACATAGTGATTTGTCGTAAAACAGCTTATAAGCTGTTCGCGTAATAGTACATGGAAGACAGAAGACAACCTGGTTTTACACAATTTACTTGCTGATATTTACCTGTACCCATGAATTTATATAGACTGTAATAGTTAAAAGCTAAGTTGATATCCATGGATTAAGTATTGTAATCGAACACATGGGGAAAAGAGAAACACATAACAAAGAAGCGAAGAGTTAGTTGAGATGATCTTATTACTGCGTAAAGCATACCGATTGTAGCAAGCATTTTTTACACGTACAAAACTACAAAGAACCGATATTGTACAATAGGAAGCAAAATGCAAATTATTACTAACCTACCTTTTTCGAGGGCTGTTCAATTTCTTTCAGACTTGAAGACTTTTAGTTTCTGTTCATATTCCAATACTAGCAAAAATCAATACTGTGAATAATCGCGCTTTTCAGTCTTAACTTACTAAACGCCTCCAAGGCTATTTCACTTCACTTTTGTTAAAATTTTAGGTACAAACGCCAAAATGTCTTCTTTGCTTTTAACAGTTAGTTGCTCACTAATGTTTGACTGATGCATATGAATCTACGCTTTAAACAGTCAATAGAAGTGTAGATAATCATTAAGTCACCTGAATAGTGTACTTAGTTGAAAATAAAACGTCAATACTACCAAAACTTTCCCCCAACTAGGTTATCATGCATCAAACAGTGACGTAGTCCTACTTGGTTCAAGTGCTTGGGACAGATCCCAGCTTTAGCTCACATTAACCGTAGCATCTTCCTTCCCAGAGTACAGACTGTCTTGGAGATCATATCACATGGAATTTTATTCATAACTGAATCCATCCCATACATACAAGTCACTCGGATTCTCGACGTATCCTATTCTAAAACTATATTCTCAAAGCGTCCATCTAGATTAAACTGAGCATCATCACAGCTGAGGGTTGTTAATAAACAGTTTTTCTCAGATCGTTTGATGAAAACAACCCACATATTCATTACATTGTTTTAAAATGCTTACATTCAACTTTATACATGTTGCAATGTGTAAGGATAAAGGTTAGTTTGGGTTAATCCCCATTGAAAGTACAACCCCAGACATCCCTACATTTTGGCAATATCCCATGAAGGAGGCTGCGTCTATCGCCTCCGTGCTCTTCCACTCAAAGACAGCGCTATACTGGGCAAGTGTTGAGCGACATTTTCGGAAAGGTAGAAAATCCCTAAAAGAAATTCGGGGATTTAGATTATTTCAAACTGAAGACTACCCATACTTGCTTGCAGCCTTTAGATTCAGATAAACCTTTCGACTAACTCACTTCAAAATGAAGCACTAGGCTCGAGTCCCACTATTGTTTTAGTCAACTAGCAGTGCATATTCTCGTCCGGAGCGGAATTTGCACTGTAGCCCTGGTGTTTGTGAGATCAGTACGTTAACCACAACGTCAGTAACCTCACAATAAGCAGGACAAAATGGTCATAGCCTGATGCTCAACCAGTACTTTGTGTGAATATTATTCAGCCTACCCGATCACTTTGAAAGGTGGATAAACAGAATGGCTCTGTTCAATCCTATCAATAATTCCACGATCAGGATATACACGACTGATGAGTGTTAATAAGAGCGAAACTCGAGTTGTTGATGGCCACCTTCAGTTGCAAACAATAGTCATCATTTACTTGCAGGAGCACCAGACACGTCTCAAATACTGATGTATCAATCGGTCCCAGTTTCCAGTTTTACTAATGTTTGAAAGTTAACGTCCGCTACGTGGTTGGTGATGACGAATCTTTAACATATAGCGAGAGTTTAGATAAGTTCTGACAGTTTCTCAATATCGTCCATCTTGGATGTATAAACTTTTGCACTATAACGTGTTACTAATCACAGTTATCAAAATTGTCTAAATGGTAAGCTCATTGTATGGCACTATTTGCTTCTCCTTTTAAATCTAGTTATGAGAAAGTGTTTCGAATGTTTTTGTATGTATCTGGAAGCCAATATCAACTTTTTCTACGAAACATATTTGCTGCCAGTTATACTTTGAATACTGCTCACATTTGTATGTGCTTAGTTCACCCTTAATGATAGATTTAGGTAGTCTATATCGATAGATAGAAGTCTTGCAACCATTTATCTGTGGTGTCTATCCACGTCCGATACCGACTTTTGTACTCCCACCAAAATATGCGCTCAACCATTTGCACGAAAAGGGCATGCATGTAAAATGACAAATTAATGTAATCTTTACTTTCCGCAATCTGAAATGTACTGCATGTGAACTTCAATATTATATCAGAAAGCTACAGAGAAACACCTCCAATCTGTGAATGACTTTCTTCTTGTAATGTCAACTGCCTTTCATACCCGAGGTTTCGATCCCAATTTTGTTGACACACTTCTTCTTTTTCCTCCTTCTTTAAAGTATTGAGTTCTACGACTTACTGACTTACAATAATATATCTAACAACACTAGAAAATTACAGTCCATGAAACAGAATTACCCCTGATAAATAAGTCACAAGCCAAATTGCACAGTTTACAGCTACTTACTGAATGTCACTACGGTTACCTTACGTTATTTTAGCTGCTTAGAAAAATCAACAATGACTTCCAGATGACGTTTTAATATACGGCTCGCGATATCCGAAACGAATTAGTCTGTCACAATTATCGAAGCCGAAAGAGGCCTGCGCTTCAAACCACCACTTGCGGAACCAATCACACACCATGTAACAGGTTTAAACCCGAAGAAATAAGACCAGTAGGTGTGTGAGTAAGGCCTTTGTGTCCAGTCGGTCAATGCTGGTTAGCCAATTGAATGACTAGCACGAAAAGGAAACCTTTACCTCTGGAAAAATAAACACACAGAAAGACTGCAATGACAAGATATATACTGAGAAGAAAGATATGTGAAATGCAATAAAAAGAAACACTTCAGTATACGAGTGCATGGTAGTGCAGTCCAGAGAGGACAAAGTTGGAAAACAAAATTCAAAGTTAGACTACAAAAAGATCAGGCAAACGATTCATCATTCCATACACCAACAAAGCTCAAGGAAAGAATGGGTAGAAGACCGCAGACACCCAACTTTCTGATGGGAGGTGCGGATTAGTTGCCAAACTACCATGACCTTGGTCGATGCAATAATTAACAGAAATATAATGGATATACTGATATGACTTACCTGAGCCTAACGTACTCGTCGTCTCTTCGCCGACGGTAAACTACAAATAAGCTGGTGACCTACTAATCCAAGGCGGTCAACACATTGGCGGCCGCGCACATCTCAACGCCATGTAGTCGTGTCACCAGGACCTATGGCAACGATGGTTCCCTCGCGTACCGCACGCTTTTGTTCTCGGTCGGGCAATAACTGCTAGTTGAACTTGCGGACGCCCGTCCCGTTCAGCGGTAACTCTTCCCAACATCTACAATCAATGTTACAACGTGAAAAACTTACCTGCACAACATCTTGGCGTCCCGTCTTTTGACGTTTTAACATACTAAAACAGAGGCATACATAAAAATATATTGAACGTAGTTCATTATTTGAAGTCAGAGGTATACGTAATCATTGTTTTACGAGTGAAACGCCACAAAACATGACTGTGAATAGTTTCAAAATAAGATGGTTGTTGAAGTCAGCTGATTTTGGTGTACAATGAACAGTTTAATTTTCCATTATATGCTTGTATGAAGTTAGAGTTGATCAATTGGACGAACGCAAAACAGTTCAAGTTAGACAAAAGGTCGATACCAGTTCGAATAACGAGGTATATACATTCTCCCCAGAGATGTAGATTCGTCTGTCCCTGTATTGACCTACTGGTATTGACCTACTGGTCTTATTCCTTCGGGTTTACACCGGATACGTGGTGTGTGAGTGAAACCGCAAGTGGTGCAGTGCAAGCCACTTGGGGTGATGGTTCAAAGCGTAGGCATCCTTTGGCTTCGGTCACTGTGACAGGCTAATCCGTTTCGGATACCGCCAACCATGTATAGACCGTCTATTCACTGTTCTAAGCTAGGGTTAGTTCCACTTTAACCCCAGGTATTTGAAAAAATTGGAAGTTATACTGAGCCGTGCAACTTTTTTGATAAAAAGAGTGAACCAATAAAACAACATCAGTCACTCAAAACATCGTGTTGGTTTATGATTGGATATTGCTGGTCAATAAAAGAGGTTTTACGCATGTGTATCCCGAAAACCAACCACTTCAATAAAGCATCTATTGAACATTTCAAAAAATGATCATTATCTCACTCCAAAGTTGATATTATCACTACGCAAGACAGTGCACGGTGAACTGTTTAGCGGATGAGAAGTTTCATTAGCTGATTGCCACAATTATAATGCATTGCCTACGATAACAGAGTTACAGCTTATCCGTTTTTGTCTGACATCTTTTTATGTTAATGGAGATCATACGTTCATGATGACATGATCAGTAATTTTCTCTAAATGAGAAACATAGAAAATCTTCAACCTCAGTTTCATCGGAAACATAAGAAGTTGATTTTTGAGCTGTTTATCCTACCATCAAAAGTTTAGAACATACACACTTGGACGCGATGTTGAGCGTCGTTGTTTTTTGTGTAAAAAGATCTATTTCTACTAGGATGAGAACAAAACGGTGTGTATATTTGAAGCAAGTGGTGTAATTGCCAGATCGAAGAGATATGGAAGAGTGTTAATCGAAGTCTATTCGCTGGTTCGAATCCAACCGAAGCCTTGAATTTTCACAGTTGGGTCTCATCTAAATTCCTAAATCTGTCAAACTACTCATTAGTAACATTATTTTATTTACGTGGAAATGGACGCCCCAAAAGCGACTAGAAAATGGTCATTCTGAATTATCCTAATGAAATAGTTGGAACTGACATGATCCTTAGAAATATTGAGTACACCTTGGCCAACTGCTAGTGTCGAGCGATGGGTGATGAGCTGGGTGAACCGTATACTGTCGATAGCGAAAAACCTTATCAGTAAAATAACAGGATCCGTTGATTTTACTGGTGGCCTGAATTTATGTTTATCGTCCTAAGTTTGAGGATAATATTTTGAGAAACAGTTGAATAGTTGTGGCCAAGCAGATAATTTAGACTTAAAAAATGTACGCACTACTTTTTTTAATCAACATATATCATTTTATTCCTACGACAATTTTGTCATCAATCAAATGGGTTCCTTCTCGTTGTTATCATGTACGTCATGCTGTATTGCTTGTTGACCACTACTTCGTTCTTCCAAATGGCACATTTGGATTCATTTTTTTGTTTCCCACTTGGTGATGGGAAGATTTAGGGAACCGTTAGAAGGTAACATTTTTTCTTGCAAACTTCGCTGGTGACTGAGTCAAATAGATTTTTTAGTCACACGGTTTTGTAGATAAAGAAGATTTAACCTTGCCAATAGGTACCTATCACTATGGTAACCGAGTCACAAGGATGTCGGGGGTTTTGTTAGTATAAAGAAAACATTACTAGAAGTAAGAGAAACTATTACAATCAAGTAAGATAAAAACCATACAAAGTAAAATTAGGTGGAACAGCGTTTTAACAACATAATGGTATAAATAAACACGTTGGGTTGAATTATGGACCAGGTTTGGAAGGTTGTCAGGAAAATCTTCATGTAAATTAACCATCACCTGCTGGTTAACTGGCTCACCCGTGATCACGGGACTTGGTGGTGTGATCATATTCACACTGTAGGGAAGATACATCCACAAGTAGCTTACTTCTTCCACAACTAAGTTCCCAGAGTAGAAAGCTTATTACGTATCCAATAAAAGAGAGGTGATTACAGTGGTTCACGAAACCAGCCCTAGAAATTAAGCCAAGGATTATTTTTTCAACTTCACGATGATTTTGTTTACATTTTACATGAGCTTGCCGTTGTATAATTAAATGGGAAGAGTATACATGGTCAACTACTAAATGAAACAAACTATGTCTGTAAATGTCATGGTTGTAATGAGAATCATGTGTCTTTGAGTCACAAGTTCCATCGAATTAGAACTAAGGGTATAATCACTACATGTTGCGAGTAGAGTCGTTCAGCTGTGAACAAACTCACATGCAAACGTGTAATTCATTGTGTTAGGTAACATTTTTGGACAGAAAGCTATAGGCGGAAGCCTAGTGTCACGTGGGTCACCTACAATCCCGTTCACTTCATCCGAGCTTATTCACATACGAAAATTCCTTAGACGTATGTGTGTTAATGTTTAACGCTTGGTTGATTGACGAGAATTCCACTTAAAAAATACAACGAAAGATTGCACGTGAAGTGCACAGCTAAATGAAATTGAAATAAACGCGGTGTTTTAGAGAGAGAAAAAAACAGTTTGAGATACAGAAACTCATGAAATGAATGTTATAATAGACGAGTTGGTGTCATTCATTCCAACATAATCAGTCATGTATTCATCAAATTTGACATGAAGTAGGAGAACGCTTGGCTTTAACAACAAAGAACTATAATACTGATGTAATTTGGACAGTAATCATTTGGACAATATTGCCAACTATGTAATCATTCTCTGAAGTCTGCAATCGTTTTGCTTTTGTCACAAGGACAACGTAAATTGAAGCAAACTGAGAATCTGTGAGCACAACTGGGCTTGGTTACAGAAGCAAGAGTTTTCTGGTATCATTGTGGGGTGCATCTTCAGTGATTAGGTTTCAGACTTCGAGCTACTACTTTATTGAATGTGAATTTGTCATCATGTGTGGGTACCAGTTGTCGACCTTGAAGGTTGAGATGCTAATATAACTGGATCGGACTGCTGAAGATAAGTATGTATTTAGTAGAAAACGCGTATATTCAATAGATTGTGTACAACAGTAAAGTAACTACGAGAAGTTCATGTTAAGATTGAAGCTGTTTCGTGATAGGAAACTTATAAAGTAGCTGAAGTATACTAATTGAATGCTGTTCAGATTTGATTTACGCTATCGCACCTAAATGGGCTTTTCAGCCAACATCTCTCGCGTATGACTACCAGACTCATCGACAAGCCGAATTTTGCTGAACAAGTCTGAAAAGTATGTGGCTGGGAAGTCCTAGTAGTGAGGTCATCGTTTGTAGTTAACCGAGTAATTAGTGTATTTTTTACTGGAGGAGATCGAACAAAAAGAATGTTGCTTTGAGTTGTGTTTTGTGGTGACTTCGTAGGTTACAAGTCGGTTGTGTTTAACGTATGAATAAAGACATCGCTTTCAATACAGTTCCGTCATGAGAACATGAGGTGCAGGTAAAAGTCCGATCATATGAATGATGTATATTGCTGATGAGCTCTAATAAAAGGTAAATTCAGAAAGAAATGGTGAGAAGTTTCTTCTGAACACAAAAGTTACAATCTTATTTGAGCACCGTTGAATTTTGTATCAGCAAAATTTCTGACTATCCATCAGTGACCGATGCGCGTGTGTTTTCATCATGCAACCGTTTAACAAACTCAAACATCGTTTGTGATTTGAGGCTCAGCCTAACCACTCGCATGAAAATGATCTAGTTATGGACAGATTTGTAGTTTATTCGAAGATAGCCGTCAGCTGATCAGTATGATAATGAATTTTTTTCAAGTGACAATCATTTAAAAATTGTTTTCCATTAGATTCAAGCACACGCTTGGCGAAGTTTTCCCTCTGGTTGAGGTATAGCGTGGACAGTCCACTTCACATTATCCCGAGAAAATAGTTTGTCAGCAACTGAAAACAAATCGATGGGACGAATGCTGCTCAGATTTTGCCTCGATTACACTGAACCTCTTTTGTTTAGAAGTTTCATCCTTAGAAGGTCATATAATCTTCTGTTCAGACCATGCTTGATTGCAGTGTGTACAGAGACAATTCACCGCGAAAGTAAATTCACTAGAGCTTATTTGAAAGTGCAGCCACGATAACATTCTTAGTCTCATTGTGAATTTAAAAGCGTAAACAGCTTTGTTCAGCAGTTTTCTCACCAGATGTTTTGGACTGACGCGGCGTATTTTCCCAGCCCTTCTTATTTCCAAGTTGCCCTTCCTCATTTTCAGAAGGAATGCTGACATTTTCCGCCGACTTAGATCTAGATGATATGGGGAAGTGAGGCAAATTACCTTAAAAAAGAAAGGGTACCTAGGGTTTTTCACCGTCGGTATTCCAAACTTTACGGGTGTCGGGATATATAATGTGAATTAGAACTGTGTATTTTTGCACAACAATATGTTAAAACGTTGAAACGTTCACGTATTTTGATTGGGAGTATTTCAATGCGTTCACAATAAGAAGAAAGGCCAGCTTATATCAAACGGCTTAACAGACGCCTTCTGGGTGTGTCAGCTAGCTCCGTTAGGCCAGTTAATATATTTGCTGTTTGTATGTTATTTTAATGCATTGTGAGTCACCCGCCGTTTTTCTCTTGTCATTTCAACGCAGTTTTTGTAAAGAAAATGCAGCACGTCACGTGATAATTCAGATAGTCAGAATAACCAGTAGCTTCTATGGCTGTGTATGTTTCCCGATATGAGTAAACAAAAGGTAGAATGACTTTGGAGAACAACAGAGCACACCTGCGGTGTACTCAGCAGGGTTGTCAGCATAGGTGACTTGTAGGACGGAAAGAAAAACATTATGTCTGGCAAGTTCCCTATGAAAGTGTGCGACTAACGACTGTCAGAAAAGAATATGCTGTTTTATATCTCTGCTGGTTTACATTTAGTTATATTTTGTATAGTATTGATAGAACGGCCCGCTGTTTCTTCAACTGCTGTTAGTTCCGCCGGTGCAAGTAAGTGGAAACAACCATCCGGGTAAAATGATACCGTGTTTCGCAAAATCCACGGATTATTAAAATATACATAGAATATAGTACATTGGAACTATTAAACGTTTACAGGTTTGAAGGGAATACAAATGACTGTCTTCGAAGACAGTACGTTGTACTAAACGCAAAACTACGTTTCAGAAGGTAAGACTATCAACAAAACATTCTACTGTCAAACATAAGTTCGTTGCTGACGTGTCAACAGTACGCTAAGAATTGATCCAACCCAAGCAGTCTTTCTGAAGACGAAGTCTATGAAACATTAGAACACGCATAATATCCCTGTTTTGTATTGTGTCAGTCAGGTGGATATGTTTCACAGGTAATGGTCAAATTCTGAAGAACACAGGTTGGTGACTGAAACAAAAAAGCGAAAATTTAAGTCAGCCAAATTCTTAGAGGAAACTGGAGTTAAACTATACAGATTTGAGATTAAATCTCTTAGAAACCAAGACATATGATAAAAGCTAACAAGGGTTTCATTAAACATAAGAAGCAAAATTCCTCACATTATTGAATCCGAAGCTAATATAACGAGATCTGTTTGATAAGCCAAATAATATTCGAATACTTTAAATGAGATCCAATTGTGAAAAGTTAGGGCTTTGGCTGGATTCGAACCAGCGACAGAAACAGCATGCCTCAACTCGGCAAGCGCTCTACCAGCTGAGCTAGGAAACCAAACCGGGAGCTCGGAGATCTCACTGCTGGACTCTGCTACCTACCCGTCCCACTGTCTCATATGGAATCCACCAAATGATCATAACTCACATCATAAATCTGCAAAACTACTTAGTAATATTACAATTTCTATGCTCAACAGTGGCGTTGGTAGATTCCAGCGTGAACTGTTTGAGAAATCCTGCCGGGACAGTCGATCCCCTGGATCATTTTGTAGATTTCATATGAAACAGTGGGACGAGTGGGTAACCGGGTCCAAATGCAAAATTTCCGAGCTCCCGGTGTGGCTTCGTAGCTCACCTTGTAGAGCGCTTGCCGTGTTGAAGCATGCTGTTTCTGTCACTGGTTCGAATCCAGCCAAAGTCCTGACTTTTCACAGTTGGGTCTCATCTAAAATCATAAAGCTGCCAAACTAATTATTAGTGATTATCGAATAATTATGTCGGCAATTGTGTCCCGAATTTCTACTGCAGTTTAAAAACCGACAGCAGCATTCTCATAAGTTAAGCTCTTCCACTTATTTGCAATTCTAACAGTAGTTTTCTGGCTCGGTACATATAGTACAGTCACATCTATTGACTTCGTCAAACAAAACTCATCTCTTCTGGTTATCGACCTGTTCACATGGGTGAAACCCGAAATTATGTTTAGTTAATTCTGATGGTCAAATGGTCAAAGTTGCAGATAGTTTGGCATGTATAAATATATATAAGGTATTACTCAAGTTAATGGAGCCAAAATAGCATGTACCAAAGGCTGTACATTGTGTGATGGAGCGTGTCCTGAATGTTTTCAGCAAACCATCAGTGACCTCCGAGTTAGAATGCACGCAGTTGGAAGAAGTAGCGCAATTCCGCGTTAATACGATGATGTGCTAACAGAAACGATGGTGTACGCCCTGACCATCTACAGAAGTACTAGGTTATCTTTCCGCATAAATTGAATTCGGACTTGAATAGGTGGTAAGAATTGTAGCTTTTCTGTAGATGAGAGAGATATGGTCCGAAATGTAGTCCTTAGTTGGGTCTGCAGGTGCCGATCTCATCAGGCTCCTACGTTGTCATAAAAAATCCACAATGGTTGAACGAGAGGGGTCTCCTAAAATCATGGTCCTACGCAGGGATAATACAGGGCGGGACTACCGTACACCAACACTAAGTCTTGGCGAAACGGACATGTTGGGCAATTTATTTGGAGTCTATGGTCACTTATTGGTTCACACCATTGAGCTTTTAAAGGCAGCGCTCTAGTCAAACCTGGTGGGTGATAAAATGAAGTATAGTCAAACGTCACTGGCCTCATAAGCAAAAGTGTTGCAACTCGACTACTTGCTCAGATGAGGATAAGTACTGTCAATGAGCCCTAACAGGAACATAGTTTGAGTCTGGTATTTAGGTTTATCAGGGCAAATGACCAAAAGTACCACCTGTACTAAAGGGTTGCGACTAAAAACTTTAACGAATAAAAAAGATGATCCATCATGGTACATGATAGATTTTTGGACTCCGAACCTGAGTCAGATTTATTCCACCAAAGCGTACACGAGCCTGTAATGTCTCGATATGTTAGCAATTCGTCTGTCAGTATTATTTTGGGGGGCACGTCAGCATGTTACCTAATGGACTGCGCCTGAATTCTGCAATTACATAACTGTTCTCGTGTACCATTCCTAAGTTCTGATGCTTCATTCGAGCACAGTGCCATGAAGAGGACTGTGCACGAATTTCCACTGGTCCTCTTACATCTCATTCAAACTTGCCGTGATGGGAACCCATCGCGCATCTGTTACACAAGTCTACACTTCTGATGTATCTGAAGTCAAGTCCGAACGGATACTAAACACAGCAGTTATTAGTAGATATTTTGAAGGGTTCATCATACGTCACCAGGAAAACCGGCAAGACAATACACTGATTTTAGTATGGTTGCCTGAATTATTCCTTCAGAGGAAAGCAAACGTTCGAATTAGTATCACGGGCACTCAAGAACTTTGTTCAATAAACCTTCCTGGTCTGAACTATAACGGTTACTGAAAGAACATCCTGGATCAATGTGCCCCAAGCCAAAGAAGTACTTCCAACCAGACCTGCGAAATGATATGCTATTGTGGTCAGTATTACGCGGACAGAACCAGCCTGATAGCTGGAACTGGAGTAAGCATGCACAAGTGTATTTTAGTGCGTACGTACATTAAAGTAATGTTCTACATACATACGGAACAAGTACCAGACCCGAAGTAGAACTGCGAACAATTGAGAAGGACACAAAGTATATCATACAATGGTTCCAATAGGTCTCGACCAGCGCTAACTAACGCCGATACACGGAAGGAGACAGGGAGAGGCAGCACCTGAACAAACCGCTTTTGATGATACATTACCAGGCCAAGCAGCCTGATTCCGGTAGCCTCAGTAGTACAAAGTATTTGCATTCGGACGACCTGGCACGCGACATACCACTTGGAAGGCTTGATCAGCGTTCGTCTGGTGCCCGTTTTCAACCAGATGGGCGCGGATAGCACTGTTGACCGTTCCTGTCTTCCCGTGTTTCTCCGAGCTAAGCAGGTTCAGGATCCGACCGTCGAGCGCGTGAGCAGGCCGGAAGTGTGTCGCCATTGGCGTGCATAGACCGACAAGTATGCAAACAAACAAACAATATCACATGCAGCGAGCTGACGGTAGACGAGGATCCTTGCGATCCTATGTACAATGTGAACTAGTAGTTGTGGACGAATTTCACACACCGTACAACAAGCAGACTAGGGGTATCTCTAGGTCATTATAGTATATTAAGTTTTGCTTTACTCACTACCGTATCACCTACTTAACCCATCAACGAATGTGCAAACCTGCTTTATTAGTCATGATGCATTTATTGGCTGCCGATGTTTTGGGGGCATTTTATTCAAGACTTTACCTGAACGATCTCCTGTCGGCATTGAAATGTATCTCGACTTTATCGACCATCCATCAACGGCCTTCCTAGCGCGACGAAAAACGGTTGATTGTAATCCTAAAGTGACCTTGATTTCAAGTACCATCTTGTTTCCATCCTGTTCTATAATTTTTATCAGTGATTTCATAGGTTTTCGATTGAAAACAATACACAAAATACCAGTCTTCCTCTTTTTTACTCAAACGGATTGTGATGATACTAGCGTAATGAATCTGTAATCGCCCCAGTCTAGCTCTTGATCCGTTTGTTATGATACTAACTGTTTTGGGAGATGTAGTAAAGTATACTGCCCTCGAGATTAACTTTCAAGTGAACACGCTAACCAGATTTCGCTGTATTCTGAGAACTGAAGAAAAGGTAGTTAGCTTCGTTGTGTGGTATGATAACCTTTCATCCATGAACTTTAAGTGAACCTTTTTTTGTGGTTTTCATGCAAAATAAAATGCTTCCGTAAAAACATCTTGTGAGTAGAGGGCACTTTTTGAACCTCGTCTCCCCCAGTGACCACGGAGGCAGCATATCTCGTTGTTTAAAAGCTATAGACGATCGTTAGTTATATAGATACAATAATTTAAAGGATGAGGACTATAGTTAAATGTCAATTTTAAAATTTCAACCGATAGGCTTTTGTCTATAAAACATCGGACTTGTCCAGTAATCATTTGCTGATGTATCTTAAGCTAAAAGAGTAATGTCATTGGAAGGAAATTGAAGCTGGAAATCCACATGTTTGAGAGCACACTAACTGATTAATTGTGCCACCGTGATTCATTAACTCTAACGATCATTAGCAACGGTTCATACTACTTGACAGGAGTTTCGTCTATGTTGGACATCGGTGCGTTGGGCGTATTGCGATCTTATGAATTCTATGTTTGGATTGACACAAGAAGAGTACTTAGTTGAGGGAGCATTGTGGATGTTAGAAACGGTTTTGCTCTACTTATGAAATAAAGCAATATCTTACCGTAGTGACTGTTTTTCACTTACTATCTTCCTGATTTCTCACGTCTTCTGTCCCAAAACAGTGTAAAATCTAATGCTTCTACCATGATTTTGAGAATCTTTGAAACAATGGCAACCATGTATAATGTTTTGAGGGTGTGCCACTTCATGAACTCCAGTGACCCAACATGATAAAATGAACATTACGGAATACACAAACATAGGCGGCGAGTTTTAATCTATCAGAAACTCTCACAGAACGACACGACGCCCATGCCTGAAGTCTCGAAGTAACGGCAACAAGTCAACATTGAAAAGTTGCACATATAAATTGCCTACAAGAGAGGGACAGTTTTGTCCGTTGGTATATTTACATGAAGCGGCACGGGCTTTCTAGCTGACAAGTGACTGCAAATTCGTACAAGACTATAAGCTTCAATCTCGAGTGCAAACAAACGATTGCTAGCATTGATGTCGGGAAAGACATTCACATAATCCGAAGGAAGCAGATTCAATATGGATTATCACCCTGATCTCTGTCCAGCAGTAGTTAAATGCTACTTTCAGTTTGAGTTTAAGTCTATTTTTCTCTTTTCAACATTATTTGGCTTTGTAATTTTTCCACAAACTGTTTTGTCTGAGCGTTTACATGCAACAATACAGTTGTGACAAGTGTGAAGTTACCGAAGTCGTGGTTAATAGTTACCTTTTGTAAGTGTGGCCGATATTCTTGCCCTGGCCATGGCAAGGATATACACCACCGCTAAGATTTAACAGCAGTAAGACTCGCGTCTTTGATATGTTTTTCAAATGGAGCTGACCGAGAGTTTAACGGCGAATGGTATCGAAATCCGACAGTATGCATGTATGTAATTAGCTCTTCTGGGAACTGGAGTGCGACGGCAGAATTGGTAAAATAATTGACTGATTCAAACTCATGTGACGCTCCGCAACTGGCTTCGTAGCTCAGCTGATAGAACGCTTGCCACGTTTCAGCATAGTGTTTCTGTCACAGGTTCGAATCCAACCGAAGCCTTGACCTTTCACAATTGAGTCTCATCTAAACGCCAGTACCTCCAGACTTTTGTACAATAAACATCATCAAGTACAACAATATTCCGTTTTATTCATGATTTCAAGAATAAATTGCTCGCCGATGTAACGCAAACATAATTGGTTTTTTTCAACACTAATTTTTGAATATTTTTTGGTAACTTCGTCTGCCTGCTATTGGCGGATATAGCTTACCGATTAATTAGTTAAACTCAGCTAAACATGTCTGGTTTGATATTGTGGGAATTCATCAGTTGTATATATGGTTGGCGGCATCCGAAACGGATTAGCCTGTCACAGTGACCGAAGCCAAAGGACGCCTGCGCTATAAACCATCACCGCAAGTGGCTTGCGCTGCACCGCTTGCAGTTCCACTCACACACCACGTATCCGGTGTAAACCCGAAGGAATAAGACCAGTAGGTGTGTGAGTGAGGCCTTTGTGTCCAGCTGGCCAATGCTGGTTAGCCAATTGAATGGCTAGCACGAAAAGGAAACCCTTATCTCTCGGAAAATAAACAGTGAGAGAGACTGCAATGACAAGATCCGCGGACACGCTCGGCCAGTTGACGACGGACACTTCGGAACGTCGCCAGTTGTATATATACTCATCGGAACACACACGAAGGAGTGGACATTGCGCTGGTAGTGATGATGAATATATGCTAGACATTGTCAAGTCAACATACCTGCCGGATCAAAAAACAGCAGTCGGTGATGACAACCTAACGAGAAAAATTCATTGTTTGACCGATTAAAACGAAATTCACTGTCACCGTTATCCATTCAGTACGTACAGCGAAACAGTATTTCGACGGATGAGATAAGAATAGTTTTAAAATTGTCTACAAACATTTATTGTGCACAGTCGAACATTCGGTGTACCCTTAAAAACCCTTATCAGAAAACGGTAGTTGGTGAGTGAACATATATTGCAACATTTTGGTCAGTTCTTAATCTAGCGCGCCGTTCCTTGCCAAAACGTTCTATTACGGCTTGACTGCTAGACCTAGGTCCCGGCTATGTGGCTTCGCCCAATCTACTTGCGAGTCAAGAAGAACACAACTGCGGGAAAACACGCTGTATTGCCGACTACCAGTTCGCCTGTAAATATATATCATGAAATAGTGGCCAAATATGGCCATTTACTCGTTGAACCACTGTCCGCTTCTTCAGGCCACTTCGTGACCAAGTGGCCAAGTAGGGCCAATTCCATAGGCGTTGCGCTCCGACTGGTTCCTCGGGCTAGCTCACTTGCATGTATCCTCCAAGCGCGACACCCACGCTCACTTTCACACCTCCTCTTAGTTAGCCCGACATGCCCCTAAGTGCTGTGTTGTCTGATTTCGTCGGCCGTCACCGAAGGCCTGACTGGTTTGCAATGATGACTGATTTCATCAGCCGTCACCAATGACCTGATTATATTGTTTTGATGAATTTGCTTCCTAACAGTTCTCTAACCTGATCAACTCATCGAGTTAACAAGCAGAGCGGATAGTTCGTTTGTGCGCTATAAGTTTTCACAAACGTCTATTTGATGTGGATGTTGGTGGAACTAGTAACCTAATTTACCGCCGCTACTACAGTGCCATTACGCAAATACTGCATTAATCAGACACTAATTTCGACCTTGAAAATGAAATTTTGCTCCCATGTGTACTCCTCATGTAATACATGTTGAATTCGCAAGTTTTGTAGTTGCGCAAATAGACGCGTCGCATGGCAACAGGAACAGAAATCATTGAATTTTCACTTGGGACTTAATTTCTATAAACTGGCAGTCCAATACTCTACACTTTATCATGTAACAAGTCGATAATTCCATGAAGACCGCATACTATTGACGTGTTACCAAGGTAGAATTCTTTGTTGAAATTAAACATCACTGAAAAATTCAAAATAAATGCGCAAATTTTAATAGTAAATCTTCTACAGAAATCTTGTGAGCTTTCTTTGCACAGTGCGATTGAAAATGCCATTTGGAATCTAATATAAATCCAATACTTTAACCTATTCGAGATGAGGAACTTAAAGTTAGTGAATACTTGGGTGGATTTTAAAATGTTTGAGCTGTTCAAAAGCAGCATTGTTGAGTATTCCGCTTAAGAGGTGCGTAAAATTAACAACCACATTATTTGCTTTGCAAGTGAGGTTTAAACCATCTGTTTAGGCGAAGATAATTGGATTATCGGAAAATTTGTTACTTTCTCAAATATCTGTGGTCGCTATGTGACAACGCCTTTGAGGAGGTTTCTAACCAGGCGATAATTTGTGTCTTGCATTCGATTAAATTCAAGAGCAAGCTTGCAAAATTTGTTGTCATCTGAACGACAAACTTGAAGTAGCTTACTATAATTGAATGATGGTTTGGTCAATCAACTTACAAATTTAGAACAGTTGTTTAATCAATCTGTCAACAACTTCCGAATTACCAGATGAAGGATTACATGTGCGCAGTTCACATGATTACTCAGTGCCGAACATTCTGAGGGCTTGTTCATGAACTTGTTTTTCACTGTCCATTGAACTATATGAATGAGCTCTGTTGGGTTATTTTTACCATGAAAATTCCTCAATGTCATTAGCATCATCATGGTAGACATCAAACAATCAGTTATTCTCAGTGATGCTTAACTGCCGTACGATCAGGGAGAAAAGGACATAACCTTGGCCAGGAAGGAATAGATAATAGGGGAAGGAAGGGGATTTAGCCTATAGTCAGACATCCAATACAAACAGCCGAGCTATGTGTGGAAGTAAGATGTCATCAACAAAATATCTTTTTTTAAGAATTTCACTGCCCGCGTCATGAAACGCACTCACTTTACAGACAATCCGGACAAACAACGACAACATTCACGCCACTGAGCACGATTAGTCGCCATCTCACCTAACATCTCCAGCCACCAACTCTGTGAATCACGAGGACCTCAATTCGGGAGACAAACCCGATCTACAGTGACCAACCCCTTTGTGAACGATTTCAGTTGTCTACGCCAGGTCATTTTCTATCCACCTCGCACCTTAGGTCAGTCAGCCGCAACGTCGGCAAACAGTGTTCGGTGTGGCAGATGACTAGCTGGCCTCCCTAATACATGACCTAACCATCTAAGTTTGTGTAAATGTAGTGACTGAACAAAAGAACTCGTTTGGCAGTCACTACCAAATACCCGCCACTTAACCTTCTCGTTGCTTAATCATTGGGGTCATCCGACACCAGCGAGTGAACGCAGACATCGGTGGTTAAATACCTGGAAACGGTTCACGTCTTCCGCCCGGAGCGGACATGTTTTGCTACCGTAAAGTGGCACAGCCCTCACTGTTGCCTTATATACGCGACCTTTAAGCATTAGAGAGATACTTTTCTGTCACCAAAGATGTCCCAAATTAGCAAAAACCGCATTGGCCTTAGAGATACCCACATTTATTTCATTCCCCACACGGCCGCCGCCGCTAATGCAGCTTTCCAAGTAAACAAACCAATCAACAACCTCCACGACTTCATTATCTAACATTAGATCTATGTAATCACAGCAATCTTGTGGAAGAGCTTTGTATTTCGAGGCAGTAAAGCGCATTCCGAAGTACTTAGTGGAAAGCGAAATAGCGCTCAGCTTTGTTTGTGCTGCTTGGGAAGGGTCGAAAAGCAAAATCAAGACCAGTCAGCTTTCCTTCAGATAGGAGGTCGACGCCGGCATCTTGTGACTGCCGGAAACAATCCTCCATTATGTCATCCATCACAGAAATAAACAAAAATGGTAAAAGGAGGCAACCTTGACGTAAGCCGCTCACAGTGCTGAAACTGTCAGACAGTTCACCGTAAACCCTAACCTGAGCTTAAGCATGGGAATAAAGCGCCGAAAGTACGTTCACATACTTGGTCGGTACACCCCTGCGTTTGAGCAATTCTAAAATTGTAGAACAATCCATCGAATCGAACGCACCTTTACAGTCGAGAAATACGGCAACTGTTGGCCGGTAGTATAGGCGACGTGACTCCAGAATTTGGTGAAGACTAAGTTTGATCAGTACGTCCTACCCTGGGGTGAAACCATTTTTGTTCTTCCCTAATGTATACCTTCCGAGTTGCAGTGGGTCTACAAAGTTTAATGGACACTAAAGCCCTAGTAATGACTGGGATCAAGCTAGTTCCCTTGTGGTTCTCGCAAGTGCTCCGGTCTCCTTTCTTGTATATAGGAACCATTATCGAATGATCCCAGTACGGAAGGATGTTCCCAGTCGTTCACACAAGATGGAGTAGCCAAGTCGGGGCCTAAACTAACGCCTCTTTACCTTCTTTGAATGGTGCTGGCA
Source organism: Paragonimus skrjabini miyazakii (assembly GCA_014338405.1). NCBI lineage: Eukaryota > Metazoa > Platyhelminthes > Trematoda > Plagiorchiida > Troglotrematidae > Paragonimus > Paragonimus skrjabini miyazakii. The sequence goes on along the minus strand of JTDE01000523.1, from coordinate 80,116 downwards.
TTAGATCATCCGAGCCAGCAGCTCTATTACATCCGAGAGCTAAAATACAGACACGGGTCTTCGGTTTATTGGATCGGTCTAAATTCATCGACCAGAGTGCTGCATCACAAGTTTTTGATGGTAACGCAGTAGAAGCAACAGACCAGTTAAAGTGACCCTCAAAGGGTTCCGCCCACCGCTCCAATCTTCTGGACTTATTATAGATGAATATATTATCTGCCTCGCGGATAGCCTCATTGACAGATGGCCGCCTGGAACCAGTAGCACCGATGAGCTTGAAGAGTCCGCTAGTGTTACCTGATGCAAACTAGTGGTTTTTATTTCTTTTGCTTTCTGCATTAGCCAAGCTTCAAGGTTGATAATCAGACTAGGCCTGAACATCTTAGGGAGTTCCCTCCTAAACTTACAATCTTAGTTGTCAAGAGGAATGATCTATCTGTCATCTAACAACGACAGGGATTTCTCTGAGGTAAAATGTTTGATTAGCCCATGAACCACCGTGGTGCATGCGAAAGTACCTGCTTCATAAGTGGTTCGTAATATTCGGGTCCAGCAGTCTTTGTAATTTCGTGTCCAGAGCTGGCCTTAACAGAATATGCCAGATGGACGGCACAAAGTCAGCTGCCAAGAGAAATCCAATCTACCAGTGCGGCTGCGGCCGTCGTGCTGAGAACTATACCTACTCCTACTTGACTGTTAGAGTTGGCGGTGAAAATCTTCCAAGCGTACAACCAGTATCGGGTAGACAGTATGGGTGCTGTTAGCATGAGATGCAAACTATTGTCCTGAGTTCGAGTCTCTGAAGTGCAGTAGACATCGACACTTAACGAGTCTAACGTTCCTGAGAGAAGCGCCTGTTTACCTCTCTTTCTCAAAATGTGAATATTGAAAACACCTAAATTAATTCGTTTTTTAGGTTTGAGCGACAGAGAAGGGAGGTCTGAGGATGGATGGTACAAGATGGACCTTACCGGGACAGTGTTACTATGATTAGTTATATCTGTTGTTGGACCTGCAGAATAATTATCAGTAGTGGTGATCAGGAGAAACCAGAGAGCTAGATTTGATAGGACGTTGGGGTGCGCTCAACAGAAGTATGTTTCCGTCTATCCACCCTACTATATGCAACACGTGAAACTATCCGGGTTACACTGCGAGACGGCCGAAATAACATGAAATTATTGGCGTTGTGAGTATTCATGTTTGTTAGTGCGCTTGGATACTGCGAAGACGCGCTGACCTAGACAGGAGGGCAATTAGACTTCTCAGGCATAGCCTTCGGCTCAAAAGCCTGTATCGCAAACTGGGTGGCAGTGTAACAAAACTGGCATTATTTTCCGGAGAAAGATGCCAAACCTACTTCCAATCTCCAATCTGGAGGGCCAGGAGACTGTGGCATGTCAGATCCCTCCTTGTTGGTCTGTCTTGTACGAGTAATTCGGTCTGTGTAATTATCACACCGTCCAGTTATGCTTAATAGGTCATCGAGATATGCAAGTCGTCACACAGCGTCAAATAAGAATTTGAACTGCATTGGTGCTTACTTTGAAATAACTCAACTAACTATCGAGAACAAGAGCTGTTGAAAATTTAATCCAGCAGAAACAGATTGAAATCAGTTAAAAGTGAGCCACGTGGAAGTCGACTCAACCGCCGAATCTACCGGATTACATGTTGTAACTCGGATTATTCAGCCCGATTTTTAGCACAAGTTCATCAACTGTAACCATGGTTAATCAATTTATGTTTGTATTTATTACTACATAAACTTACTTTAGTCATTGGTATACATGCATTGTATTTGCTTCGTTTTGCGGTCTGATTAGGCGAAGCAAGTTTACTTATCATGACGTTGATGTATCAGTTTGTGCTGTGAACACAATTACGGAAAAATCTTTGAGGCCGATAAACCTACCTTGGTTGTTATAATGATGACAGTGACCGACTCAGCAACCTGGTCGTTTAGGTAGTGTGTGTCAGATTGAAAATTTTGCTCGTGGTCGTTGACAGAGTCCGTACATTGCAAACCCAGAGTTGAAAAAAGATCACCAAGAGATATGATATGAACACATGTGAGTTCGGTATTCATTGGGCATGTGTAAGTTCAAACACAATGCATAAAAGATCTCTAATCAGAGTGAGGAGAAAAATATGAGAGCACGTACAAGCTAGTCAACTAGTATTTTTACAGTTATTGCCTATGATGAAAGGCCTGTCACCAAACTCGAATAAACACCAAGCATTTCGGATGTTTTTCACCAACATAGCGGAATTGTGGTTCACATAGGGCTCATATAGGGTTTAGCAGGTTTAACCCATTTCATGACCAGTTTGTACTGTGTGTAATAAGGTGCTTCTAAATCTCAAATCTATCTTCCGTTTCACTGTAATTACTCAATGGTATATATTTATTTAAATTTAAAGTCTTCCCTTGAGAAAATGTATCGAAATAACTGAGACACGTTGTACCGATCACCGTGATAGCTGCTGCAACAACTCCCTGAAATAGTGTAGAGAATGACAAAAACAAAATTTGCGATGAGGGTGTCATTAGTGGAAGGATACTGTCATGCTTGAAATATTTCTGACACGTAGTACGCATGTCCTCAAACTTGCAGACAGCTTCTCTGAACCATAACCAAAATTTCGTGCACTGTATCGCTGTCATTGCCTGGCCAATTTGCATTTCTCTGTCTACTAACACGCTCTGACGGCAAGAGCAGTTTGTGACTAAACCCTGGTAGACTGTGTTTTTACCACCCAATGTATCGTTCGTGAACTTGGTAAATTTCAGACTACACATCCAAGAATCTTTTTTTCTAACCAGTCTATTCGTTGCATGTTAACCGTCGTGGACGATGATAAACCAAGCCCAACGGGTGAGACACATCCGACCTGCCAAAGATTTTCAGGATTCCCAATTGTAGATTAAACTGGATCGTGCTCAAGTAGTGAATGGATGGATACGTACGCTTTTACAACTGAAGTCTAAAGTTATACCAGTATACTGGTCGCATTTGATCTTGGCTTATGGAGATAAACCGCTTTGTATCTGATAGTTCAAACAGAGGTCAGTGGGAACTATTGCATTCGCACGCAGAACACCATTTCTAGATTGATGTTTGAAAACCATGGGCAGCACACGCATTTTTACTTAAGACCCCAGCAGCAGTTCTCACTTGAGTGCTTGTTAAAACACGTGCCCCCAATTGTGTATGAACGATAAGATGTCTTATTCATTGAATTTATCTTTTACTTGGTTCCATTCACTTTTTCTCCACATCTGTAAATTGTTCAACACAACTTCTTACCGAATAACACAGAGACACGTATGCACAAGCAGTGACCTTTCTCTTTCTAATAAGAACCTGTGAAAAAAGAACCATAGAGAATGTGTTGTGTCCCGTGGAAAGACTAAATCATGGAATCTCGCGAAATTTATTCGTAAATTCTTTGTGAACCATTAACACATCCCAGGAGCAATAACACCATTAATTTTGTTTGGCATAATGCACGTCTCTGACATCGTCAGTTTTGTAAATAAACATCTTGTGGTCGAAATGTTAACCGTGACAGCTTGAGTATCCACTAACAAATAACAATATATCGATGATAATCAATGGTTTGGATTTTCACTGTCGGGATTGGTGTGCAGGCTTAATGCAGTAGCGCTCGTCGGGACCGTGTCCCATCCTGTTCGGTTATCTTGTTCTCTCTATTCTGATCCGGGTCCAACCGCGTCATACGTAACGGTATATCGACCGCACTGAATCACATCCAAGTGGAGCGTTCCGATTGGCTGAATGTGTAAAGGTGACTGCGTGCGTGCGTTCGAGTATGGAAGATAGTTTTCGGGTCGATGAATGTTTGAACGCGCATGTCCAGGTTGGGACAGGGGGCGTCACATAAACTAGACGGCCTGACACGTGATGGACCGCGTGAGAGTGCAAGACGATGGCCATAGATGAGGACGACTTGTGGCCACTAACAGAGACGAATGAAATTGATGACACCGCTGCTGCTGCAACTGAAAAATAGTGCACTATCGTTCACCATGATGTACTGAATTCTACTGATAAATCAATTCCTGACTAGCTTTATGTAAGCAATGTAAAGCATATAAAGACCAGAAAAAAAATATGGTTGTGACCTATTTACATAATATTCTTAACAGCTGGGTTGACGTCTAACCAGCTCTTTGATCAGAATTATAAGGTAGGCCGTAAGCATTCAGGCTGAGGTTGGTGACTACGGAACCCAATAGATGAATATGGCAGAACCCCCCAGTTCCACCGTGCAGAACATACAGTGTTAGTCATCGGCATTTTCTTAGCAGCCCCAGAAGCTTCCTGATTCCATGAGGTTAACACGTCGTCCTCCGAATTTCGTCATGATCTAATCGCCAACTAAGTGCATACTACTGCACCACTGTGTCAACTATACTGTCTAAATTGAGATAGTATCTGAACATCTGCTGCTGTCAGTCCGAGAACTTTTCTTGGGCGTGGCCATTACCCGTGAGATTTGACTGGCATATTTTGTATTCATTCAACTTTATTCACGAGGGAAAATTGTACAGACTATGTTTTTGTTCTGCCAGATACAAAACTCAACAGAAGTTGCTCGTCGTGTAACGAAACTTGCTGACCACAGTAGTGCAGACTGGATTATTTGTTTGGGCATGACAATGTGAGGAATATTACTGGTTTCATTGTGCTGACTATGAATGAGTTATAAGGCCTTTGGCGTAACGGTTTCCGGAATAACTTTAGAAAACAACCATACGTAAGATAACTTATACACCCTTAGTCCGTTCGCACTTTATCTGTTACTACGCCGGACTACGTACAATCAGTCTGCGGTGAACATTCACGTCAACAACGGTGCGGAATTTCGGTTTAACAAGTGAGGTCATGATGCCCAAGATTACTAGACAATCTTTCGAGTGACGCAACCAGATAAAGATAAGGAGGGAACTGAATTCAAAGTTACAAGGGACAAACTGGTAGCTGACATTCGTCATGAATAGTGCCGAAAGGTTACGAAACAACAACAGGTTTTGAAATTGATTTGGGAACAGTTAAACGATGTTACAGGTTAGATTAATATAGACGCCGAAAAACAACCGGAGTTTTCAGTGGAGTATGACAGAACCACAAGGAGTGTGATAGCGTTGTGAAGATCTGCTTCTTTGCGCACAGGTTAGCGATCGATTTAGTTATTGTTCCAGCGAAACGGTCATATTGATAGTTGATACAGGTGACCTTGGCAATATTTGTTCTTTGGTCGGTTTGTGCAAAACTTGCGTGTCTGCACTAGAACCATACGGGTTCAGAATGAACATCATTTCAAACGATGTTTAGTTGAAACTGAGCCCCATTTGATCTCGATGTATGGCCAAGGTGCAACTACAAGTGCGTTTGAAAATATATGCCACAAATGACTGGACGACCGGGGCAAAAATATATCACGGTACGGAGGTAGACATTTGCGAACTTTTGCGTATGTCTGGTTGCATCAGCAAACTTTCATCGGATTATCACTGAAGTATCATTTTCCGGAAAGCTTGTAAAAATGATAAGTTTTAAACCAACCACTCTGACGCACTTTTTGTTTATAGAACCGAGTTGGATAACCGTTTCCCAAAAGTGTATTATGAAGAAGTTGGTCATTTATCTTGAGGTGGGTAATCGCAACAATTTTGGGTATTCTGTAAACTGAGGTGTGTGAAAGAATACTTTAGTGGGAAAAAGTACCGGAAGGCTAGACCTACTCATTACACATCGCTTGTATGACATTAATCGTAGTAAAAGATAAAATGCATAAGAAAAGTTCGTACCGGTAGCGTCTTCGATTTTATTGATGAC
>JTDE01000523.1:28876-74149 GCA_014338405.1 Paragonimus skrjabini miyazakii | reverse complement strand
CAGACCATTTGCGAAGATCGAGTGTTGCATACTGCAGAATATTTGTTAAAAACTGTGTAGCTGAATGAACAGAAAGTCTCCAGATGTGAATATTTTCGTTTGTTGTATAGACATCTGTTATACAATTGCAAAAACTGCTTTTTAACCTCCATCACACTGGACCTGTCATCTGACCTGGTTGGTACTTTTTAACAATAAAAAGTACTGAATAGGCATTTCTACTATTCGTGGGGTTCAGCTTTAGGATACCGTCGTAATTTTACTTATAACCTAACATGTACGACATAAAAGCGGATCTGATGCTACCTGTTAAATAAATTTTACTAACTGTAGTCTTTCTACACACATTCCCAACTTCAGATTAATGTTTCCAGCGGATATCGCAGTAAAATATAAAAATTTCAGAGCAGATGTTGCTGGGTCTGTTCATTGTGTGTCAAGAAATGCGTATTTGTGCACAGCAAACAAACTGGGTTGCACGTCGGTTTTGAAATCTCCCTCACCTAATTCAATACTTGAAGCATGTTCATGTCTATTGTTGTATTCCTATACGTGTGCAATGTACAGTAAGCCTTACAGGCTATAACAACAGTAGAGAGAACTAGTGACTCAGCAGAAGTAAGTGCCATATCGTCACATTTACACGCGGTAGCCTCGTTCTGATGTTCGTGGGCGAATGAGTCATTGTTCGTTGAAGGCGCGACCAGTCAGAACGCATCTTGAGTCTCGGCAAGAGGGTGGGGCACACAGGCGTCCTTGACGCGTGTACAACACCTACCACTCAGCCATTAGATGATGATACTGCAAGGTGCAATCATTGTTTTGGAGATGGCGGCAAAATTGTTTTGTCCTTTCCAACATTCGTCTATAACTTTTTCCATACTGGTTTCTCTTTTAGGCATAAGAATGTATCTTCCGTGTAGAAACCTTTCGTTTTAGTGCAGTAGAATTTCTCCATTGTATTTCCAGGCTGTGGAAGTGGCTTATGATTGGTCTGGTGGACTCATGTTTTGCGGCCTTTCTGATTGCGACTGCACGCATTTGCTGCTGCGATAGGGCGATGTCCGAGGGAACACTTGAGTTGTGAATGCCGTCATGTGATCCAATCGGGGTATAGAGTCCAGCCCAGAGGGAGCAGATAGCATAAACCAATGAATGACGTCAATCATCCTGTGACCTACAACACGGGCGTAGTCAAGTGGCTTCGTAACACGTTTTAGTGTGTCGAAATAAGCCATGGGTGACAGACGTAAGTACAACCGCGTCAGTCCCGATACGCGCAGACGCATTATTGAAGCATTCGAAAGAAGCGATGTTTGGCGCATGGTAGCTCGCCTGAATGGAGTCATTTGCAAGACCGCATATAAGTGGTTCCATGTCGATTGCATCATTTACGAGGCGCAACCTCGGAGAGGATATTGAAGTAAAAGTTTGAATGAATCAGAAGTCGACATGATACTGGAATGGATCTCCACGAACCCGACAGTGACTCTCGCACTTTTAAAAATGCCTGCAAAATCAGAGTTTGCGAAAGAAGTATCAACAACCACTATCAGTCGATATTTGAATGGGCGGTCCATCACTATAAAGAAGCCGTGCCAAATTCCCGTCAGCATGAAAATCAATGAGAACCGGGCGGTACGACAGCATTTTGTTTATCGATTGTTAGAATGCTATACGAGCTCCAAGACTCTTTGCTGGACTGATGAAACGAACATCAGCTTGTTTTGCACAGGGCCGATGGGACGTTCTTTGAAGGGAACGAAGGCATGCATTTTTGTCACCAACAGCAAAGGCCGGTCCATTATGATGCATTGATAAGTGGTGATCCTGATCAAGTATTGAACCAGCATGAGTATTCTGGAACAAGTAGTCCATTCTGCTATGAAGGACATTACGGGACCTGAATAAGGCTTTCGTCATTCACAGATAGACTTGACATTTACGGCAGTATTCCCATATCTTTGTCGTCCATCGCTTGTACACAGAATCGTTCAGTGTGGTAGACACAATGAGCCTTCATAACTCAAGTATTCCCTCGGACATCACCCTATCGCAGCAGCAAATGCGTGCAGTCGCAATCAGAAAGGCCGCAAAACACGAATCCACCAGACCAATCATAAGCCACTTCCACAGCCTGGAAATACAATGGAGAAATCCTACTGCACTAAAACGAAAGGTTTTTACACGAACGATACATTCTTATGCCTAAAAGAGAAACCAGTATGGAAAAAGGCATATTTGAAGACAGGCGATATTAGTGTGGTGCAGCTAAAGGCTGAGGTTGGAGCTATACGTTTCACTATTTTGTGCTAATTTAGAAGTATGTCACCCTCAGTATGGTCTTAGGTTATTGCCGTTAATTCTATTGCAAATTGTTGAGTTTGAGCGCGAGATCAACTGAACCTAGTTCTGTGCTGGAACTGAAATCATTTTCCAGAACACTGTTTGAATGCGTCTCATTTGTTTGTCAGACAGTTTGCCTCTTTTGCTTCCAGGATAAAACAACATAACATTCCAATCAGACAAAACAATGCTTAATGTCACCCAATCACTGATGTTATCATGTTTACCATTAGGAAGTACGGATGATTTTCAACCATTGGGAATTCTTTTGTTTCTCGTTGCGTTTGTGCATTAAATCGATCATTCTTGGATATACGTGATAGAAAAAGTTCCAACTGAAGTATGCGAGAGTGTAAGAATAAAACAATCTATAATTGGTCACTTGAAGTTTTCTGTAACGCAAATTTGTCTATGGGTGTTAAGGATCCAGCCGTAAAGCACGCAAACAAATGGGGTACAATGTAAACGAGTACTTCTGAAAACCATTTTCACATCGTACACTAGTCATACCCGGCTTTTCAATGTGCCACGATAATTTTCCAAAAATTGACTGTAAACTCGCTCTGGCGCAAATGGTAACAGTTATGCGCTCACTGAAGTTTTCAATCGGACCGGAGCTTCAGCGTGACATATGAGTAGTCCACCTAATGGCGGCCTCATACAAAGTTATACTTTTGACATTATGTACATCGGACTGTGTTTACAGGTAGTGTTGTTATTCCAACACCTTTTCTTTGACGAATTAGCTTCCTGTTATTTTTACCACATGAAAGAGTACTCAACTACCAAACATCCTTGTTTCGTGAACCTAGTTCTCCTCCTTTGTTTCTAGAAGCAGGCTAGAAATATTGACGTCATAACGTTCTACCATCACCTTGGCAACTTTAGTTTGTACTTCATCCTCTTTACCTCACGGTACAAATATAATCGTTTTCATGATAATTTCTTCCCTTTATCGGCTCGGCTATCAAATGCACATCCAGAAACGACCGTCAGTTGACGGTGATCATGTCCTAGATACACGTTGGTTTGCTGCATATGAGGCAACCTCGTTTGTTAAGCTGAATCCCAAAAGATTGAGGCGTGAAAATGAAGCATATTTGGCTGTGGATGAGAAGCTGAACTAAAAAATGCTGCCGTAGATTTAGATATGTAAAGTATTAATCTCAATGCAGATGAAAATAGCATCTCAGTCAGAAGTATTGCAGCAGACCACACTCGTAGTTGAATGAGTTTGCGGCAAAAATGTAACAGCGTTGCCATAAACAAATTGCAGCGGCTAAACCACCTGATTCACAGACCTGTTGGCACAGTGAAATGCAACATTAAAACGCCACATGTTTATTGTAATGCTATTCTCAATTTATTTAATACGGTGCAGTATGGCGGGTTGATGACATTGCAATGAGTCTCCTGTCTCACAGTTATACCGTTCCCAGGTTAGGATGTCTCAGTGTCAGTTTGAGATGCCCCAGCTAACTAGGTGTAGGCAAGCTAACTTAATTTACTCCCTACACTTGTTGAGACCGCGTACTGCCACCGTAAAAGAGACGATCATTCCTTGCGTTTTTCACCATGCCCGTGTACAAATTAACTGTGCGACCCCGTTCGCCCCTGTTTGGGACATGTTAACCTGACATCGAGACATCTTGAACCGGTTTATACTCAAACCATTTTATACTTTCTCTACATGTATCTGCTTAGTATAGTAACGTATTGCAAAAAACATCATATATGTCATGTTTCCTTCAACCACACGAACACTGCTAGGTGACATCTGTGAATTCTTGCGAGGGTTTTCTATGTTTGTATGGGTTCGTCCTATTTATTTTATGAAGATAGGAAATTATTTATAATAATATTTGATTTTCACCTACATAACGATACTTTGCTTTTTGTTTATCGTATTGACTGGCTCGTCTATTTCAAATACCAAAAAACGAAAGAATTCAAATGAACACCCGGCATTTATCGACAGTTGTTATCAAACTATTTCATTCGCATTATTAATGCGATGTAATCGTCTTAATCACAAGCTTGACAAATTATTTGACTGAAATGATTCACTGACAGTTCGATTAATCGGTTTTCGGAAAATACTGTTTAAAATCAAACTCACACAAGCATACAAATCTACATGCTTTTTAATAGTACTCAGACTCAAAGTGAAACACACATTAATGTAGCCATTGCCACAGTATGAATACAGTAAAGTGGCACGAAACCAAGCGATTTCCTAATTCCTCGCTAGTCGCTCCCCGAAGCGTTCATCGTATATGCGCTAGCAACAGTGTGGTTATCTGAAACAGTTTGTTCCCTTGATGAACTTGAATAAAACAATGAGAAGACGCAATTCATGTGATGTTCTCCGAAGTAACATTTCGTAATGTTACTCGAAATTTTACTTCGGAGAACATCACATGAATTGCGTCTTCTCATTGTTTTATTCAAGTGTGGTTATCATTGATTTCAGCTTGCCATCATGTCACATAATCGAAATTATCGTCTTCGTTTAACCCTACTTGCACGACTGTACGCACCGTACGGTCAAGTTACTTTAGCAACTTCCAACCATCAAAGGTTTATTGTAAGATTCTGCGATTTAGACAACTCAACTGAGTTGAATCTTGACTATTGCACAACATTTCCACATTGCACCAAAGAATTATAGATAACGTGTACAAGTCATGATGATATTTATGTGGCCAGAGAAGTCATACAACATTCTTAGGAAATACGGAAAGACCATCAAAATCAATCTCGTAGTCCTGTAGACACTTTTTTTCACAGGAGAATTGCCCATCAAGTTCGATAGACAATACTCGTGAGATAACTGCTTGACAGAAAGTCCCCTGCAAAGTTTGAATTGTGGGGATGAACAACAACATTCTGTGTGCAGTATGTGTGAGTCGACGAGCGCAAGTACCAAACAGGTTCCCATAGACAAGTAAAAACATCGTATGCAGTATCAGACATCACGAGTTAGGTAGAGGAACTCATTCTTATGGAACTCGTACGGATATTTTTTAGATCATGACATTGTTTGTCAATAATCCTTAAATCTCAGTTAGATGCTTATAATGAAAATTTTCTGAAATAGTGGAACACGATTTAACGCTCACTTTGTTGAAATTTTAAGACCGACAACATCCTTCTAGACGTAAGACCCAGGTAATAGACATCAAAATTCTCCGTAATCTTTGATTGTGTTCCATTCTAGCATTAACCACAAATAGGGGTTTGGTCATAAAACAAGCGAGATAGTCTGTAATTATGTCTGACTATATGGGAGCAATACAGTTCTTTAAAGTTTTATTTCCATTTTTTTCACTATTTCTAGCACAATAAGAATACTTTACCTTTCCGTCATAATGCATGAAATTATTATGATTCACTTCGCCAAATGGATGAATTGACTGACGAATGTATTGATTACGAACTATATCTTTCATCTATCTAGCTTTAGCCGATGTAGTCAGATATCAAAAGTAACGATGTGACGAACAATTGTTTTCGATTATTCTTTCTCAAATCAATACAATTACATAGGTTTCATCAAGACGTCATAAGATGAGGCGCAGAAAACATGACGTGACTGTTCACGAGTGACAATGAAGGCTAATATTAGACTACGCACACACCAATGGATTAGGACCATGCCGGATGTTAACTGGATGTTACGTCACACGGTCAGGGTCGAATGTTTGTGTGTGGTTAGATTGGATGTGATTGATCTGTGGCCACGGAAGTTGCAAGGACTGAACAAACTTCTTTTGAGAGCACAGGTTAGGGCTGTGTAATCTAATAGTGATCGATTCGGCGGTCGCCAGCATGCGCTGACAGACTGTTTTCGGTTGTGTTCGCAACTCTGTAGACAACCTGGAATGCTTTGTTGATGTCTGTGCGATGGTTGGTGTCAGCTAGGTGTGCAACAATGGCGCTGGTAATTGATTTACGACAACCGGTTCCAATCCAAGCTGCATGATGTTCCTTAATTCTTTTTGACAAGCGCCTGGTCGTACGACCAATATATTGTGCAGTACAACAGCAGCATGAAAAATTAATACACGAGCATTGACTGATCGTGGAATGGTAGCTTGCCTTTCAGGCTCAATCTTAACATCGGCATTGTTGTGAACCAACTTCTTAAGGATGCCGCTGGAAAGGTACGTTTAAGTGATCGGTACATGCATCGGTTAAACTGATCTGCTACAGTATCCCCTTTAAACGTGAGTTTTATAAACACGACTTTCTTTTCAGCTGTGGGGATTACCTCATGAAGGATTTTCGCCTTCGTATTTGTCACTCGTAAACAGTCACTTCGTGTTTTCTGCGCCTTGTCTTATGACGTCTTGATGAAACCTATGTAGTTGTATTGACTTGAGAAAGAATTATCGAAAACAATTGTTCGTCACATCGTTACTTTTGATATTATGGGAATTTTCCGGCAGTCAGATATATTACACAAGGTAAAGATGGGCCAATTATCGATTAATCAATTGTTGCTTTACAATAACGTTTAAGTCTAATGTGGGCGATGTATTACCTCTCAAGTACTCATGTAAAATTGGATTTATTCACCTATACTTTCAACAGTGAAGGCTTTCATTTTCAACTCTGTAGGATGTGATGCCTTAATTGTTACTTGGAATCGACTAGACTTACGACTCGTCGTGTTCTAATGGGATTCTTGAGATAGAAATCATGCAAAAACTGTCTGGTCTTGCTTATCGGTTTTATACAGGTGCATAAGATATGTGCGATTTATTTATGAAAATCGGAACAAGTCAAACAGTTCAATAAAAGACACAAATAGAGGACTAATCACTGTCCACTGGACAGTGATGAGAATGTCGATGAAAGCGAGAGAGTATCAAACATACTTATTGCAAGATGCGCGTTCGTCGGTGTCAGGGGATTCACGTTTGCTCGGGTTTCAGGTGTCTTGAGAATAACTATCGAAGGGAGAGTTGGAAAATTTGCCCGAACTTATTTGTCATCTCTGCTACTGCCATTAATAACAATCATAGTCTGATAGCATTGAGTTGGCGTCATGAACTCCATAGATGATTCGAATCAATCAATCCGGTTGTACGTGATAGTCAATATCAAGCAAGTGGGAACCAGTCGCGTTAAAGTGGATTTTATCTAACTAGGGAAAAACAATTTCGGTGGGTGTTCTTTTCTGATAAATGCATTATAGTTCTCCTTACGTAATCAGCTGAGCAACGGTTACCGACAAAACAAACACAAAATGCCTTGAAAAATTTACAGAAACGGTACTTGAGATATGGTGCCAGTATGAAGGAGGTACAGTAGTCGTGTCGTTGCACTTTAAGATGTACTGAAACTTCGGAGACTGATAGCCTCGCTAGTTACTTCCACTGTGTATGAAAGAGTTATAAAAACAGGCTCGTTTAAAGCTGAAGGGGCGCTATTGCTTGAGAACTCCTCAGCCGGTGATGAGCTCGTGAGCACCACTTCTAAAATGTTGAGTGGGTAGCTATCATTACATGCAGGCAGCTACTTACCAGCAGCAACTGTTTTTGCATCTCATATTTTTTCGCATGCTGATAAACAGCCTCTCGGAAAACCAATAACTGATAAAAATTTCACCCAACCGGGAAAAGAATAACCAACAAATAAACATAGGTCGATCTTTCACCTTATGCTCCTAACGTTCATTGCAATCAAACGAGGCTCATTCGCTGGCAAACGTAAACACATGTTGACACTATCCATATCCTTTCACACCTTTTTGGCCAAGAGACGTTGGTAAAACCGCTTTCGGTTTTTTGAACCTTGATAAGAAAGAAGTTGGTAAATCACTGGCTTTCGGGAACGTAGCGGAAAAGAAACGACCGCAGGAATATCACCCCATACCAAACGACGAATAAGCTGGTCGTGGGTTATCGCGAAAACCACAATCAATCTGTAAGATAATCGATACACATGAACAGTAATCCCAGTAATCAGCAGAACAACGTAGGAAACTTACCGAATCGTATTGAGTATATAAAACATTTAGTGTAACAATCTTTCATTATAACTATAGTCGGAATTGAAATACATGATGTTTCATCAGACTCTTCGCTGACTCTCTCGCATAGTCATATCAACTCACTCAAACGTTCCTTTATGATCTCCCCTAGTATGACGGTCTTAATACAGTCTAATAAATATCTGATAGAAATTACAAATAATTAGTCCCAACTTTCTTTCATGATCGGTCACATGTTGTTCGCTACACTCAAAAGTCAAGACGTTCCGTCAAATGCAATAGAGTCTTGCATTGTATGTACAAATTTGTTTTCATAATAAGAACCATTAATTTTCAGGTGTGTTACTTAGGTCGCACAAAGTAACACAGCGATTGACGACTACACAGCGGAATACTAGAACTAAACTAAACTCTTCGGGAGTGAAGACGGAGTAAAATTTGCAGTGTCTTAAAACGCCAGGATGTGGACATTTTCCTTAATGAAATACGGTGTCCGAAGCTGAACGTCCTTTGTTGACACGGTTTTCCAATCCACAGAAAAATATTTTGCGGTTAAGTGTACTTGTGACACATTCAGTTTTAGTCTAGATGTTTTGGTCATATCAAAGAGTGTTTCCCCAAAGTCTGACGTCTGACGGTTTTGTCGGACGTTCAAATCCCTTCATTACACGTTCATATGATTAAGTAAGTGTTCTGTTCAGTGCTGCATTAGGTCTCACCGATTATATTGTTCTCCCCTTGAGAATTCTGTCATTTAGGTCAATAACCTTGCACGTGCACGTCGTTCCTTTAATGTACAAGTAAATGTGGTAGAGTACCCTCATTCGAAATAGTTGGCTTCAATTCTCATTAACTTTTTGTAGCATGTGATATATTTTCACAAGAAACAGTTTCTCAGACTTCACATCCACAAACTATCGTAGTTAGTCAAAAGGTTTCTGTCTCACAGATTAACCGAAGCCTCAAAACATGAATCTTTATAACATAAGCATCAGTTATCCCTTATTTGTTTCGCAATATTTCCGCTGAACAATCGATTGTTTATGAATTCCAAAAACATCTGTACGCATAATTCACAGCATCTCATTTAAAAACTATTCTCCTCTCTCGTTTCGACTCCCTTATTCTGCCATCAGTGAAACTGACTTGGTTCAAACATTGCACTGATTCATTCACATTTTCAATATCATCACTAACAGGCGTCTGATAAAATCGATCACAATCTTCAGGCATAAAATCGAACAGGACTTGAAATAAACAGCAATTAACAGAGTTGTAAAATATAAGGTATCGTTGTGTGAGAGCAATTCACCACAAGTTTTCGCAGCCTTGTCAGGAAACACGTTTGTCATGTTATGCCTGAACGTATGACGGAAAATCTGATAAAACGTGGAACATGCTAAAGAAACAAGTGAAACAGCGGTCGAAGCTGGATTATGCAATTTATTACAAACAGGTTTGATTGCAGGACAGTCAAATTTACACATATTCCACAGAATAATATCATCGTATACAGGTGGATATTGAACGGCGCCACCTACACGGACAGGAGAGCGCTAGGTCCGGATAAGTATGTTCATTTCCTTATAATACCACGTACTAAATGAACAGACGGAAACTGTAGCCACTGAGCAAGAGGATAAACCCACAGAAATACATAAAACCAAGTTCGAATAGCCACACAAATGAATTTAGTGAACACAGAAGAAGTGAATAGGCCACTTTTAGGTGGAAACAAGAGAAATACTTAAATGTATTGTTAGATAAATGATTTGGTTTCACTCATCAGAAGATTCGGTTAGCTCACGGTGAGTACAGTTTGCTGTGATGGCTGTGAGGCGTTGCACGAAATATAGATTGATATTCATTGGTGTGAAAAGATAGACTCCATGATGACAATGTGAAAATACGTCAGTTGACACAGTTCTTAAAATGCAATAACATTCTGGGGGATTGGTTGTGTTTTTCAAGAATGTATGACTCGCTAGGTTTACGCACAGCTCTGTCCGCTGGATAATCTGCAATAGCTACGTGAACTATCGAGAGGACTAAAGAAAAATAACACTGGTAATTGCCAACACTAGCTTGCATTAACAGAGATGATCTACCATTGAAGTTCACTAATGAATATGATCATAATTCCCGTGAGTTGCCTCCGATACACTTAGGACTAAGTAAACGTGCATCACCAAAGGCCAGAAGGAAACTGTCTTGTGGAGATGCTCAGCAAGCTGTTTGAAATAATGTATCACTTATAAAATGTAGGTATTTTGTTCATGACTGTTTACCTGCACACTCTCGAGAATCTCACACATAGCTATATTCACCCTTTCGTCTGTTCACTTCAATTTTTAGGTCATTGATAATATCTTGTCTTATTACTACTATTGTATGATTGTAATGCACGTTGCCAGGGTGAAAACTAATCAGGTGACAGTCTCGTTAGGCAACGATCGTGCTGCAATTTAGCGACCTTCTTACATGTGCACTGACTGGGTAATCGCCTATCCCGAGTTGTTGATTCGATTTTTTCCTACAGATCTTGCTTATTCATCGACACTGGTCGATCAATTAACATCGACTAAGTAACGCCCTTTCCTTCAGTTGGCGTTCCCCTGGACTGGAACTTCACCTCCTGGTGTTCACAAAGCCTAATTCTGACATTAAATAACTGCTAGAATCAGTAAAATTTTGTTAACTGTGCTGTGTTGTAAATTGTGTCATCGATTTGTGTGCAGAATATTGACCAGTAAGCCACAGTGTGTCATAGGATGTTAAGTGAAACAATAAACTTATGGTGACACGTATGAGAGTTATTAAAATGAGTTGGGCAATGCCGTAGTTTACAGTGTAACTGACTCAAACTTTAGATGAGATGCTACTGTGTTAATTGGAAGGAATGAGTAGATCTTTCTAGATCGCATTATCATTGGTCGTGGTATAAACGTTTATTGCAACAACTGCTAGTTTACTTGTTTTTCTCTCATAACGACGGGATATTTAAACATGATCTCGTTCTAATCGTTTGATGAGACTCCGTGTAGGCATTTAGATGTCTGTATAAGCACAACAAATTATCAGAACCACTCCGCTTTAAAAGTGTGGCTGAAATTTTTCAAGGTGATTAGTCAGTCTGATTTGGTCTCAGCACAGATATCTTAACGGTGACACATTAACCGAATGTATGGCATTCAGCGGAGATCGCTCAGAAAGTGGCTGAAAGGAAGAAGACATGTGTGTAATGGTTTCGCGAGTTGGGAGCGGTACTCTTGCCCAAACTTATGTTGAACTTGAGTCATCTGTCTAATAGCAACTGGTTGTGAATATTTTTTGTACAACTGTATCAAGTGCGCATACATGATCTGAGTGCGGAACAACAATCTAATGTTGGTCGGTTTCTGTTACTCTTGCTGATGCTGGTGACTACCCACGAACATGTACGCCCCCTTGATTTTCAGCATTCAAGGACTTAACTGGTGAGCCAATGACCTCATGTTAATAGGAAACAATAGGAAGTGATAAATACGGTCACTGATTTAAGTCACTGATGTAACAGCAATGTGCTTTAACGTGCAATGCAATGATGACAAACCTAACACCTCAGCTCTCTATTTATGTTTTTTATTTTGAGTTCAAAACTAAGAATATGAGCAGTTATGTTATGTCGTTATGAGAATGTATATATTGAGCCAACTGGTTGTTAGCTAATGCGGCCAGCCCCAGGAGTGCAAACACATTAGGTGGGGAATGCGTCGGCTTCAATAAGCAATCACAATTTTCCCTATGGAATACATAAGTTGTAGATGAGACCCTACTGTGAAAAGTCAGGGCTTCGGCTGGATTCGAATCAGCGACAGAAAAACCATGCCTCAACGCGGCAAGCGCTCTAACAGCTGAGCTACGAAGCCACGCCAGGAGCTCGGAAATCTCACATTTGGACTCGGTTACCCACCCGTCCCAATGTCTCATATGGAATCCACCAAATGATCCACGGGATCAACTGTCCCCGAAGGATTTCTCGAACAGTTGACGCTGGAATGCACCAACGCCACTGTTGAGCATATAAATTGTATTACTAATGAGTAGTGTGGCAGATTTATGGTTTTGGATGAGACCCAACTGTGAAAAGTCAGGGCTGCGGCTGAATTCGAACCAACGACAGAAACATCATGCCTCAACGTGGGGGAAGGCAGGTCCACGAACCCCCAACGATCGGATGGCGGACAACAGGGGCAACCGGATGAGTCATCGTTCGATCGGACCAGACCAACGGGCGAGACATTGCGCGCAATATAGGATGGACGACCAAATCGGAAGCTTGATTATTCCAACGCTCGGTCGTGAAGGACAGTCTAAGCACATAATGGATAGATGGAGGACAACACGAGTGACCGGACGAGCCATTGCTCAACGGAATTAGACCAACGGACGAAGATTGACAGGCGGAAAACCCCCTGGTAGAAGGCACCGATCACCCACATAAACCACGCAGAAGTGCACACGACGCGTCAGCGGAAACCTCAGGGTGTTGTGGACTGGAATGTTGACTCATTAACGCGAGCGCGCGCGTAGTATGTGAACTAGCGTGTTGGACAATAAAGATTGTGCTTTGTTGGACGCCTTCTCGCTACAATAAGATCAACGAAGTGGTTAACACTGAGTGCACTCAAGTATATAATGAGTAGAACGGTTCCAACTTATTTAACCAATTCATGGTTTATTATGACATTTTCGTATCCTTTGGTTTCACTACTGTGTCTGAACCTGGTAAATATCTGTTTTGCTAACTTAAACATTTAAACCCTGAAAAAGAAAAACTGGTCTCCGTGGTTTTGTCCCAATTTCGTCAATTTTATTATGTTTTCATTCACTAAGTGTACAATGCTTCGTGAATTTGGTTAGTCTCTATTTTGTTTAACTATGTATTATGTCTGAAAGATCGCACTCAATTGGATAAAGGTTTGAGAAACTATAATTGTGTAACAATCAACAGTACAAAGAAAAACGGGTATTCAGCAATGGACGATCGATGCCAAGAAACCAAACGCGTACGCCTGAAGACACGGTTAAAACAGACTGACGATCAAGTGTATATCACTTGTCGTCTACTCTACTGACGATGAGGAAAAACCCCATTTTTGTGTCCAACAGTGTCTGCAGTCATGTATACTTTAGTGCGTTCACATCAGAATTCATCAATTCATCAATTTGTAACTTTCCCCGCAAGTCAAACTGAAATCAGGTTATGCTACTTTTTAGATGCATTCGTTTTTATGATTAGTGCATTAGGTTTTTACGCGGTTTTCAACAAAAACCTGAAGCTCCCATTATACATGTTTCGTCACTTGATGTGAAACCTCAGTGGTATTCTGTGGACATGTATTCCAAACATGTAGGAACACTGTGCTGATAACTTGAGGTAGACTAGTTTAATTCCTTGGGAGGGGGGGTAAATATGTTTCTGTTGTTTTCGTGTTAAATCCAAAAGCTTGTCGATGTTTCTGTCGATTTTGTTGTAGATCTAAAAGATAGGCTTTCAACTTAGTGACAGCAAATTATTTCAATAAACCACACCGTGATTATGAAAAATTTGACAAAACTCAGTTAGAAAAAACCGTTCTGGGTAGCTTTTACAAGGCCACCCTAAACAATAATTTACACATGTAAAGTGCACTAAGTACACATAAAATATTCACCCATTAATTACTCTCGTTAACCGGTATCGAAAAAGAATCGACTGCATCCGCTAACACCAAAACCATGTTTGCAAGTTGTACGCCTAGTACTTTAGTCACACCAACACAAACAGTGTTCCTAGGGGAGTTGGCACAATGGATGAAATATTCGCCCCGTATCACATAGGTTACAGTTTACATGTACTATGAGTCCGCTTGTATCTGCTTGAACTAACCAAAGACAAAATCAGTCAGTATGGAATGGTCGTTTGCAGATAATCGCCATGAAATGTTGTTATCACCAATGCACCTCACTTTAGCCGTAATCTTGAAAAGACAGTTTCCGTCTGCACTCAAGTTATGTGAACCAGATTTAAATCGATACTGTTAATCGTCCCGTCACAAGCTTCAGGATGGTAGCCGACCTTATGTAACTCCGGGCTTTTGTTGTGAGAAACTGTTTGGTAATGCCGCATTCAGACTGACATAATTGGATGTATCCAAACTAAAACGTGGAGAGTCGGTTTCAGAGTGAGCGTCAGGAAACTCGTACGATTCCACGTTCGTGCATGTGTGGTCGCAATCAACGCAACTTGACCATTCAAGATGAAATATGTTCACTCACATAGATAGTGCATGACCAAGTTACATAACAAGTCATATTTAAAAGTAACTGAGTGTTATATTTTTCAACAAACGAAGGCTTTTTGCAGGGATTACAATCAGGGAACTCGGTGTTTACTTATACGACCTTCATTGAATTTCCACTTAACAGCATGTCATTTATTAACTGCGTATATTTTCCGGATGTTTCGCGAACAGTTTGTTACCGTTTTTTAAAGTTCAAAATAGCTCATTCAAAAGATCTACAAAACCAAGTTTTTGGTCCACTTTTTGTCCCTTGTTTTACCCCCACTCCTACGGAAAGCGTATCTCCAAACAGTAAGTCAGGACGCAAAAAATTGGTATATGAACATCAAAATCTTTCTTACTGTGCGATCGATACGTCCCAGATCTTCACATGTGTTGTAAAATATTTCACTAAAGATGAATATGTTGAATACCACTAGTCTTCAGTTTCTATCCGAAAAATTGTTCCGAGGATTCTAGTGGGTTTCGTTTGTCAGTACTCCATGGTTTTTCAATTTCATAATTCTACTCGGATTTTATAAAGTTCTTGGGGATTCGTGAGCTGAGTATCGGTTGACAAAACCGAACTAGGCCTGAACAACTCAGCTATATATTTATATATCGTTATAATTTCGTCATTTTCAGATAGCTTTTAACAGGTCATCAACAAACACGTAATCAGATTGTTACCTTGATAATTGGATTGAGAATAATACAATCTTATGAGCAGGTTGTAATACTCTACGTTTTAACCACCTCGGGTGTGTTTTAATCGAAATCCAATGCGGAGCGCTGCTGCGCTGAAGCTCTCACCACTTACACAAAACACGCTTGTGTTAATCGCAATGATAGCAAACCCCTGTCTGCAGTGTGGCGTGGATGGATAAACAACACCAGACACAAACGAATCATATCTACATCAGTCTTACCCCACCTAATGGGCAAAGGATTCGACCAACCAATTCAGTTGCAGCGCAGATTCTCAGTCCATTTATCAAGAACACGACGCCCAAACTGTTTTACTTCAGTCGTACAAGATTTTTACCTTGTTAAACAAAACTGCATGTCCAACAGATCCACATGGAACGACAGTCCATATGCTCCGAGTTCTCCGGACGCTATGGATGGTTGGTCAAAGCGTGTACGCCCAACAAAGCTGGTTTACGAGTCAGTCTTCTTAGGACGTACATAAACGTACCAAAATGGTCACGCTCTTATTAAGCCTGGTTCATCTCGCAAACTGATCGTGACAGTAACACGTTTATTACAGCAGTCCAGTCTATCAGGTTGTCCAGAGTATCAGCCACTTGGAAAGTCTCGAGCTGAAAATGACGGCGGTTGACTAAAGCTGACGGTTACATAATAGCAATGTTGGTCAAAGGTTAAAGGTGATGATCACGAAAAGAAAACCTCTGACTAACAATGAATATTTAGCATGACACTTGGAAAGTTCTAATGTGAACAAGTAATTTCGAAGTAATTGTTGGAACATTTTTTCCGGAAGCACATGAAAAAGGTGCTGATAAATGAGAAAACCGCGTTTTGTAAACGATATGACGGAGTTAAAAAAACATCTGTTTACCTATTCCGAAACATTTCCAGCAATGATAAAGGAATGACATTTTTCGTTACGAAGCAATGTGCTTAGAAAAAAGCTTTCATTTTTATTATACTCTCCTTGAAAACCGTATTGACTACTTTAATGACTTGCCAGTAGCTTAACGCACTGGTTGATTACAAAGGAAACCACGCGTGAGAAATTTGGCCTTCAGTTTCATTCAAATTAGTTACCAGAAACGGCATATGTTTCGCAAATTGAATTACGCAGCCAGATAGCGAACTAGTCAATTCTTGATCAATTATTCTATTCATAGACGTGTTGCAAGTTATTTAGTCGTGAACAAGCACACGCAGAAAATGGCCATATTCGAACGAGTCCTTATGCACATTCTAGACAAGTCTTTATCAGTTTACTCATCTTTTCTACGCAGTTGCTACCAGCCCTCTCTCTTATGCATCTGTAACGTTTACAACTTTCGGTTAAAACTGTTAAGCCTCATGTAAATTCACTAAAACAGTTATGTTTATTGTGCTTGTATTATTTCAGAAATGGTCCGGATAAATGACTAACTGGATACAAAGCGCGTTTGACACTCATCATCAAAATCTCTTCCCCCCCCTCCGAATTTCTTTCGTTTAGACAAAAAAGAATGAATATCAGTTGGTGAAATGAAAACTGTACTGTGTTGTGTTTCCCAATTGTGCGCAGTTTTTCCAATCCAATGACTTACACGTGAATCTGTTACATTCATATGGACAAAACAGAAAAGTTGCCATGACAAAAATGACTATCACATGCTTCAAAAATGTATGCAACCTTCTCTTCAAACCGTTGATGTATACGTTTCAGTTATATGTAATTTTGTTCAAAAAACATCAAGGCGGCTAACGCGTTTCCATTTCTACAAAAATGCAAATACATAACTGTCATGGCTTGAATGTATCTCATTGGCTGTATTGTTCTAGGCCTTTTTATCACTGTATAGAGAAGTAAATATCATTACTTAAATAATAATTAATTGGCACTAATGATTGATAGTAAAGATCGTATTTACTCAACGTCAGTTGATCCTATTAAACAACCTTTTTCCAAACTGACAACCGTACTCAAGTTCTGCTTGCCCATCAGAGATTACGAATTAAAAATTCTAGTCTTTTCAAGTTGAACATCACACATTTGATCAGAGCTGTCACATTCTGTTAGAATTTCCAGTCAACCTGTTTCTAAAAGAAGCATTAGACTTGAATTTCGCTCTCATTAATGCTCCCGGCCATTGCCAGGAGCTCTAAGGACTCCAACCAGGCTTTTATGAGGCAACCGTGGTGACCACTGCGTCATTGACCTCACGTTGGGCATGACCAAATTATCGTATGTGAACGCTCAATCACTTTCGATTGTGAGTAATGATCAGGTTGCCCGATCGCCTCGAGAGGAGACACAATAACTGCCCTTTTACCTTCAATCGATAACCCGCGATTAAGATATCCAATACAGTTGGGAATCTCCTGCTAAGTAATATTTCCAGATATTCTACAGATATTTCTATTCTTTTCAACCAGCGTGGAATGTAAACATGTTGAATACAATGGACTTAACTTGAAACTACGCATGGGTAAGTTAACACGTTCAAAAGTTCAGACAGAGTCCTTTTTGTGTAAAATCAATAGAGCAGGATCAGGCTTCATTTAGAAATAAAAGATCCCAAGTTTCACCTGCTTTCCTGACAGAGACATATACTATTAACCTGTTCCAATAAGAGGGTTGAAGAATTAAATAAAGTGTACCAAACAGTTATGAAACCCCAATACTTTGTGACGGCATGCATTTAACACTCAGGTGTGTGATGACTTCTATGGCTGATTTGGAACTACGTTAAGGAATGATTAACAGTTTATGACTAATATTCAAAAGACGATTGCCACAGGCTCAGAACGAAGAAAATTCGCAGGAACACTGGTTGTTTGCTCAAAGTTGTCTGCAGAATAAAACACAATATGGAAAGACTAAATTTACCAGTGAAAGCGTTTGTGATCGTTTTCAAAGGCGACTGAAAGCTTCGATCAAACATGAGTAAAGCTCAGCCTGAGACAACCTGCATGTTCGATTAATACTTGCTGGCAATGAGTCTTCTTGATTGGTTTAAGTCTAGTTTGATATCGTTAGATAAAACTGCATTGAAGATAGTTTTAAATCACGCCTTTTCTCCCAGTTCAGGCAAAGTAATGGACTCAATCAAAATCCACCTAACTAAACAGTTGGAAATATTTTATTTCCATCACTGATGAAAAGCTTAAGCAACAAAAACATTTTCGGCAACGAGCAAAACAGTTGTTATGAACATGTGAAATATTTACAGCCTACGTTAGCCTTTGCATGAATTGGGCAACCGGAATGATAGAATCTGAACCCCACAAACGAAATTATCATCAAACCCTTTCGAACAATTGTTTTGAACAAAAAGGTTTGCTGGATAAATTGTTTTTCATTTCTTCGCAGCCGCTAGTGCGTGCATGCGAGCGGTTGTTTCGAGTAGCAATGATCGTCATTTGAACGGTTATGAAAGAGGAGAGATCAACCAGGTTGACGCAGGTAAGGAGCTTACCTGCTATGGAGGTGTACTGGAGATAGATCGGTTTGGGAGGATGGAAGTTGATTAGTATCTGGACTGGAGCAAATAATGATAGAGTGAAATTGGGGCAGATTGAGAAGTTTGTGTATAGGAATCTTTTTGTCAACTTCCTAGGATGGTTGATTAGTTAAACGAAAGAACACGTTAGGAAATTACCTCTCATCATTGAAACGACGATACAGATAAGTCACTTTGGTTCACAGTACAAAATCGATGTTAGCCAAGTCGAAACAGAATGGACCATCGTTAAACGGATTAGAAGTTACAACAAAATATTCATCGAATTCCGCTTCATAGTTGTCGGTTCCATTCGAATTGAAAATTTAGTGGGGATGAAAGTGGAATTCTACCCAACTTCAATAAAAAGTTTACAGAACTCAATATGGGTATTAGGAAATATAGAAAACCAGTAAGTAGGCGAGTCTTGGACTAAACACTCACAATACCTATAAACAAGACTAAGTAGAAGTTTCTGCATCTTTTTGAAAATCTTCAAACGTCCCTGTAATAAGTACGCTTTAACCACGTTGAACCCTGAACGTCAAAATATATAGATTATAGAATAAACTGTATCAAAACTAATGGGTATCCAATAGGATGAGTCATTACATTTATTGTAGCTGGAACGTAGGATGTGTGATTAACACCTGTCATAAACGTCTCTTGAATCAGTTAGTAAATTGCATTCTGGATGCACACCAGACCTATTGGAGTAACCTCGGAGCGGAGTTAGAACGAATTGTATGATCAAGTCTAGTGATAGTCCTTAACGTTTCCAAAATTGCCTCTTCCATTTAACTGTGGTTGATGTAAATCGTCAGTCACAGCCGGGACAACTTGTTTCAGTACATGCATCTCAAATGTCAAAGATCACTTCCATAACAGAAAAATGATCGTAACAATGCATGTATTATGACCACACATTCCATTTGAGTGTCAGAATACAGTCTGACAGACCCAGAAGTATCAATCCCGATAGCTGCATATCTGATCGCAAAACCGAGTGATTTATTATTTGAAAAAACCATCGAATAATTCCCCAGTACAAATCGACTTTAGGTGATATATCCAGAAAACTTGGCCCCGTTGCCATTCCGATGGATAAATGGTTCGAAAAATGAATGATAACTGAGTTGTTTTAATACATAGTGGATCATCTCAGGTGACACAAAGACCCTAGCTCCAATACCTTAATTTTGTTAAGTATGATTATAATGAGTAAAAGATTAAAAATGTCAATTCCACGCGACCACGTGATTATAGAATTTTATTACATATGCATAAGTGAATCGCTCGTTGATCAGAATGTTGGTATAAAAGCACATCGTCATTAAAATTCTACAGTGCACACAGTGCAGTTTAAATGATGCACATAACCAGATTCTTGATCAAACTCAATTTAAATACTCACTGGCAAGCAGATTTTGACAACGTCATTGATACCGTAAACAAATATATTCCAGTATGCTGTTTTGGGCTCTGATGTCAGAACAATAAAACAGATCTTTTTAGTGATCTAGAACAAGTGACTTAAAACTAGTAGAAAATATGATAGAGTGATTTCACCCCCAACAAAATGCATGGAGAGATGCAATCGCACCATGACACCAGTAAAAGTGGACACATGTATTTGTCAGCATGATCTTTTCTTTAGGCTGAGTGTGGACTCAAGGGCAGTTTAAGACGAAGTAGGCGGCTCCCTGAAGTATGAGGCTGACAATTCCCAACTCCGAACAATTGGGAAATCCACTAACAGATGCGAAATCTGCCAACACTTATAGAAGACAATACATGTCATCATGTCTAATCTTTCAGAGCTTCTCCTGGGCTAATAAAAACTAACTCACTTGGAGATTCCGGATCCTCAGTTTTATGGGTGAGTACTAGATTATGAAAACATCAGGCACGTGTTATCATTCTATGTTGAAAAATCTTGCAACTGTGTTAGACTGACAACACTTTTATCAGTTTTTTAATCTAGGACTGTTTCGTTTAATTGAAGGCATTCTTGGATTCAAATCGTACGTTGCCAGGTTATCGTTTCCTTGTTACTTTTGATGTTCAGTGATCCACTTTATACAACAGCCGGTTGTTGATAAATTAGCCCGGCCTCGACCTAGACTGCAAGATTAGTACGTCTAACACCAAGATTCCTAACGGTTACAGAAAACGCGTATCGCAGTCCATTCATAAGGCGAGCACTGTTACGCGATGCACGATTAGTCATGAGTTACACAAACCATGGAACTCATAGGAGTCTCTGGAGTTAGTCGACACCAATTGGAATAGTCCTCACTTAATTTCACATAGTAGGTTAGGCCGGGATAGCTACAGTAAACTCATACGTAGCCTGATAATCGATTGTGACCTCTGGGCTGACTGAGATGGTCACTGAGATAGAAACCATTTTCGCTTTAAGTAGTACCAGCAAATGTTTAAAATTCATCCGCACCCCTGGTCTCACAGGTCCATTGAAGCTGTCAGCTGTCACTATACTCCCGTGAACGACAATTACTTACCTCATGGTAACGTGTAGTTATCTGTTCTTATAAGCAAGCTCCACAAATGGTTTAAATGTTCCCAGTATGCGGTAGCTAAAAGACAAAGTCCAACCCCGATGTGTTTTCATCAGGAGTGCCTAAACTCACATGAATCGGTTCTCCAACCACCGAAACTAACAAGAAACCCGTACCTATAGTCAGTCTAACTTTCTGACGTCTGACCACGACATACAGGAAAGGGTGCAAACCCGACTCATGCAAGCTGCTCAAGACAGTTTCGTCATATACCACATTTGAGGCCTGGGCTGGGCTGTTATCTTCCCTTGTGTGAGAAGGGCTACCGTGCTAAATACACATATAACCCAAAAGTTTGTTAAAATGCCCGTGGTGACCGCTATACGACCTTAACTCTGAACAGCAAAGGCTCTGCATTTAGTACAGTCAAGGCCGGGGGTTGACTTGATAATGGGAGCGTATTCTGGATCAATCACTATATAAGATAAACTGCTTTTAATCAAAAGGCTCAAAAATGAAAATGTCCCCAACAAAAAAAATTCTCACGTTTGATCAGTTAAAACTAACAATATTTCCCATAAAAATATGTTGAGCGTATAGGTAAAAAGGTTAGATAACGAGGAATTGCTGTCGGTTCTGTGACTTCTTATTCAAGAACAGGAAGCTATCATTGGTGTAACACCCTTGAGTGGTATACCATTGACTTGTTTACAAACCATGCGTTTTACCATGAAATTCACGCTTTTGCCTAATGAGAGGCAATAATACTAAGCATCCAGTCCGTCATTCGGTGAAGTTCGGTCTCTTTTTATATCAACTACAGAATAAAACGAGACACTTTATGGCGTGTAGCTTCGTCTGTCTACACTTCAAATAAAAGTCCAGAAAAAATTATTTTTACGAGGAAATTTAATTAACGTTGTAATGTATATATATATATATGTATATATATTAGTCATTTTAAATTGAGTCATATAGTCAACCAATGGATCAAGGCGATTCAGTGATGGGTCACATTACGTTTAAACGTAATGTGATATGAGTAATTTATTGTTCTACGTCTGTAACCAAGTAGTAAGAAACAGTTCGGTGAAGTTAGTCCGGAGTTCGCTTAAATCATAGCTGTCAATATAGTATGCGCAGACAGAACGTATACCTTGCAATGAACACATCGCCTATCTACAATGGAGACCACTGAAAAGTCTGTTCATAATCATGTCCGTAAGACACACAGAGTTCACAAACCCTGAACATCTGTGATTCAATCCGACAATGTTACATGGACCAATTCTAGTGGTCAGTTCAGTCTGACTGACTCGCAACTGCAATGTAATCGGATGATCTGAGGTTAGTGTTGGATGTGTTAACTGTCCTACGGAAAGTAAGCAAAACCACTTCATTGTTCTGATCATCTGACCGTAACTGTTCTTATTAAACTTATAGACGATTCGGAGTAGTAACTAATCTGCAAGAAAGAAATAACGTTAGTGTGTCATCATTGATCGGTTAGAGGTTGTTAGATGTATACACGTGGAACTGTTAGGAACAGAACTGGTGAATTTACTGAATGATGAATAGCATATTGGAATATGTCAACATGCATCCAATTTGTGAGCGTG
Source organism: Paragonimus skrjabini miyazakii (assembly GCA_014338405.1). Taxonomy (NCBI): domain Eukaryota; kingdom Metazoa; phylum Platyhelminthes; class Trematoda; order Plagiorchiida; family Troglotrematidae; genus Paragonimus; species Paragonimus skrjabini miyazakii. Next base: position 51,172 of record JTDE01000523.1, on the reverse strand, counting down.
AATTGGACAAGTATATGAACATACTTTCGCCATGCTTTAGCTCACGTTAGGGCTTCTAGGGAACCGTCTGACGGTCCCACCACCAAAAGTGGTCTATGTCAAGTCTCTCGAGTTTCTCCATTTTTGTCATAGATAAAATAATGGAGGACTGTGGCACTCGCAATTTGCCGGTGTGAACTTCTAATCTGGTAGAAGACTGACTGCTGTAGATTACACTGACAACAGAGTGTTGTTGTTTGACAATTTCCAGGTAGCATGGACAGTTCTAAACGCTATTTCGCATTCTACCGAGTACTTTGAAATTTGCTTTGCAGTCTCAAATTACAAAGCGTTTCTATTAGACTGCTGTGCTTACATAAATTTAATTGTGGATAATTTACTTATGAAGGTTTTTAATTTGATTTTAAACTTAGGGATTTGCATCAGCAGCGGAGGGAACATAGAGAATGAAATACGAGCTTGTTTCTTCAAGGGCAATGAGGTGTCTGGATTAGGGAACACACATTGTGTCAGACAGGCGTACTTCTGAAGTTTGAGGGTTGTGCAAAAGGCGGGTTAACTTAAGGCTGTGAAACTTGACCACTCAGGGGAGAAGACATGAACTGCCTTCATATTCTCGGCCACTGATATCTGTTTTCGACGACTTTCACCGGACGGCACCAACAGGTGGACAGCGATGGGGTTGAAAAAAGGGGATTTGAAAGTAACCGCCAAGTAGAGTTCTTCATTCATTCTTAAATATGCACACCTTTCTATGGCCAAACCGAGCACAAACGATGTCAGCTAATATTCCGTCAGATATATCTAAAACCTCTAACATCACTGACCAATTCAGCTTGCGGCAAGAACTCAGCACTGGTTTCAGGAACTTAAGTGATTCGATGCCATTCCTACCATACACAGTGTAAAACATTATTGTAGGTAAGAATTCCGATTGATTTATTCCGTCTGGCTTCTTCCTGTGACTGTGTGTAACCAGTTCTTTGTCGATGTTGTTCTCAACCAGCATCCAAGAGTACAAATTCCCCATCCTAGCCCCCAGTCATTGATTTCTACCCACACACCCGTTACCATCTGTTAGTCACTCCCTCTCTATCCCTGTGAATACGACCTTCTCATGGGCCACTGTGATCCTGTCAACAACTAATCGGTCTGTCCTAAGGTCGGGCATTTATTCACACACCAGATTGATCTGATCCCATTTCGTTGGTTTCTCCTCACCTGTCGGTTGCGTGCAGTTGCGTATTTGGGCTCTTGAGGACCTATTGTGACCAGTTGTTTTACTCTACCATGTGGACGCAAGCAGATTGAAGTTTGTTTCTTGTACTTGATCTTGTTTATATTAATACTGCCAGGTTTCCAGAGACTTGATTTGGTTTCGATATTTGGTGTCGTTGGCTATACGTGCGCCTCTCAACGTTCGTCGAAAGAATGTATACATTGGTGCGTCATGTGGGTAGGCATTCTGAAGGCACAGACGTTTCCAAAGAATAGCGAATTTCAGATGTTTTCAACCTTCTAACATTGCCAACTCATTTGTGATGTTTACGTCGAAGATAAAAATATGGTGAGTTCGACAAAATTTAAAGGGCGTGCTTTCATTTCATAATTGTATAACCACATCAACTCAGCTGTCTATAACACTATTTATACGATCTTCCACGAAGAAGCTGACCAACGCATAGCGATAGACCAATGTTTCCAAATACTGAAAACAAGATTGGATCACAATTCCATGGTACTATTGAACAGAGTATCAAAATTATTAATTAGACGGTCCCAACAGTTTTCATGGATGGATGGTTTCCGGGAAATGAATTCCTATTTGGTGCAGAACAGACCAATCCTGAACCATAATCACATAATATGGCATTCATACCCAACGGACTTTTTCCGAGCAGTTAACAAGTTCAAAAACCACAGGGACCAACCGAAATCCAAAAAGGTTATGCACACATCACTCGAGCAAAGTAAAATAACCAGTAACTAGCTATTAACGCAACTATCAAATGGACATGATATAACTAAAAACGTCTAGGTCAAGGTCCACTTAACGACCAGAAACAGGAGAGGTAGAGTGTACAGAGATAAACACTTGGAGTGGGATAGGGTTGGGTCGGATTTCCACATGACTGAACTTTGATAACCATTTTACACCACTATATATCTTCCATCGAATTTGCATTGAGTAGTTGGACGATCATAAACGAGTAGGTTCTGCAGTCGAAAAAAACGCCTGGAACACCAGTTCTCAGACGGCTTAGATTCGTCTGTCGACTGCGCAGCTATGACAATAAGAGCGTAGATGATAATGAATATAAGTGGGAAGAATCAGTAAAGCTTTTCAACCTGAAATTTATTATTTCATTTCATACCTCAGTGTAAAACCAAATACACAGCCGCATCTTGTGCATTTGAATGATGGCTTTATTGAGAGTTTTCGCAGATTCGCTGCTATGAGTTTGAACTGGCTGAGAGTGTGCTCTTACCTACAGTGAATGACAAAACTAGGTTAACTACTAGTTTCCAGAAAAAGACTCATTTCTAATTTTAAAGCTCATGCAGTTCTTTGGTCACCTTCAGTGAAACGGAAACGACGGATTGGTGGATCCTTCTCTTGAACTTGGATTTCAATTTAACAGGTTCCTGTACAAACAGAAGTTCATGTCTGTTAATGTCTGCACATTTTGGCATATAATGATTGTTCCCGTCTGTTTTCTCTCAGATACGTCATTAGATCATACTGCAACTGAGTCAATTGAGTCAATACTTCCAGACGCCCACTTCCGAAAAAACATCTCCGTTATCTTCCGTGAACCAACAATTAAATGAGATCGTGCCTGAAGCACATCGCCCATATCCCTCAGCACTCAATTATTACGTGTCGGGGTGATGTTTTTCAGTTAACATAACAGCTGCTGAAAAGTCCTCCACCAAAATTCCTCAGCTGAGTGTAACGCAGATGTCAACTTGTCCCAGCATTATATGAAATGCATTTAGGTTCATTAGTGCTCTTCCGGAAGTGTGTATGTGTGTAATCAGCCTGAGTGTGGTTTAACACGTTTAGGGTGCAATTGTTTTCAAGGGAGTTGTTTACACATCGAGACCTCAGCATTGCGGCCTACGTAAATTTGGGGAGGTATGTTTTCCAAAGAGGGTACTTGATGCTAGGAGATGTCCTACTTCCTGGAGTGTTTTATGGAATGAAATAGTTTTTTTAAAAGATCATTTTAAGAAAAGAGCTTCGTAATCATTTTATTACAAAAAACTGATTGTGAAGAAGAACAGCGTCCTTCAAGTTGTCAGAGATGGCGTATAACTGACGTTGCATGACTGTAAGTGCTATCTAGAAACATGGATCTTGCCCAATATTCTTGAAACCGAAAAACAAATAAATTACTCCAAAAAAACGTTTATATGGTTGAGCAAACTATTCAATAATTGAATTCTGTCATACCTTCTGATTTGTTTTATTATACAGCTCTAATTATTCTTAATCACGTAAGAACGATAGTTTGAACACTACTGTGCGTCAAAAGCCTTGAAGTTTTGGGCGTTGACAAACCAGTGTGAAAATATTTGCGAAATAAGATGTGATATTTCAGTAGTAAGACAAAGATATTGCCCTTTCCAGATGATTTAGAATAATTTCGCTTTAGGAGCATTTTGGGCATGGTAGTAAACCAAGTTGATTCTCCGTATATATATACATATATATATATATGTCTAAGTAAGTGCGAATATAATGAATTTTGTGTACTTCACTGAGTTCTTCACTATGTTTGTACTTAACGGCAACCGTAATTCCCACATTTAAAAAGAACGCGTTGATTGCTACGGTGACAGTTGTAGTTGAGACCATCCTCTTATGGGTAAGCTGATATTCAGCCAAATCGGATGACCAGTGTGTTAAATATTCCTTATCAGCAAAGGTGTTGTGAAGAGGGCAAAATTAGGAGTGCACGTTATGAAAGCAACAGCTAGCCAACTGTTTTCGTTGCAACAAACGATGTGGAGAAGAAGTGAAGCTCTGTGTTCAGGTGTTCGTGCAGTTATAATTGTATAGATTTGGCTGAAAACACAAAAAAATGTGCACACAGTGTCAATGAAACAATGGCTTTTCAGTCACCCCCTCTGGGAAAGAAGCACTGCGCCCGCGCTGTGGACTTGTTAAAGCCCGTCACTAGTGCTTATTCCCATCGCGACCGGGACTATAACTCCGGCTACATTTTCATGAGATGACCCTGGCGATAACAGCGCCACTGATCCTGCATTAGGCACGACTGTATTACCACACATCAAGCCACATTGGGTTTTAAGTAATGCATGGATTGTCCGATCACCTCAAGAGGAGACACAATAACTGTTTTGGTAACTTCAGCTGATGACCCTAAGATTAAGATTTCTCTCCAAATTGAAAGCAGAAAACTCAGCTACTTGTTGACTAATAGTTTGACTATTGGTGTGTAATTAAGGAATTTCGTTTGTATAGATTGAACATTACAAAAGAAGTATTATATATGAGTCTCGCTCTCTTTAGAGGTGATCAGTGGTCCATATCCTTGCCACGATTTCTTGAAGTTTTTGGCTCAGTAGTCAGTCCGGTGTATACCATGAACATGTCGTGAAGACTGGCTGGCGAGTAGGAAATATTTGTTACGGGTTTGAAGACACCACATTCAAAGTGTCAAGTATGCGAATCTCCAATTTACTCAGAAACACAACTGGCTGATCGATGTAAGACAACAGAATATTTTGCCGAATCTTTAGTGAGCACACTTAGTAAACAGATTGGCCGTCATGAAAAATAGCTGTATGAGCTGAAACAGTTTTATCCGATAGCCTTATCAACGAACCGCACTCAATGAGACGGCGACTGTGCAGTGTGACTACTAGGATACAACAGGTCCAACTAGTCAGTAGAAGCTGTAGACGGTATGAAAGTCGATCCGACCGATAAACGATTAGGGTGAACAGACAACTGCACTAGTTCTCCAACTTCATAAGCAGAAAATACTACCTAGTTTGATTTCGACTGACAACTTCCAGATCAATTTGCTAATTTTTCTATTCCATGTTCTACAACCCCGATGAAACCCAACTAGCCAATTAAACTTGCATACAACCAATAATCTATACTACCCGTTCTTTCCGGATTGTCCGGTTTTGTCTTAGCACCTCAGATATCTTCTTTTGATTTTGTTTGATGTAAACATTGATGTGAATAGTTAGATTTGTTTTTAACAAATGCGTGAGGTAATAAAACTGACTCGGCAACATCTGGCAATCTTTTATCCAACTTACTATTTATTCAGTCTGTTTTGGTTGAATGGTCGTTTAGCACGAACCCTCTATCCGTAATTGAAACCGACGACCAGTTGCGTGGCTAATTTGGAAATCGTGTTCTCTGAATCTGGGATGTGGGTCAGGTAACCGAGACAGTAATTGCTAGTCAGATGTTAGCTTTCTAATGAAAGGCTTGTTGGAACTCCAGACGCACGTGCACCCAGTTTGGTATCATCTTCGTTGAGTGTGGATTATGAATCGCTGACGATTAGTGCGGATTGTGAATACGTGATAATGTTGCCAACTGCTTAACTAGCAGCTCTAATTCAGTGAGATCAGTTTGATCGTTATCACAGTTAAAAAATCACCTTCGACGGGATATCCACCGAAGCTAAGTATTTATAATTCACGCATGAATTTATCCGCGATGTCAGCCAAACAACTGTATTTACGAACTAACAACTTGAAGAAATATACAATAAAACACAATTCTCATTGAAGGCCTTATTTCCAGTACCGGGGGGAATCACCAAGACTCTTGTACTCATTTTCAACCTCAAAGTCGTTCTACTTTGTCATTCTACAATTCACAAGGTAGGGTTTTAAGTTTTCTGTCAATATGAACCGTGACGTCCTCAACAAAGCTGGCGTGTGATATTCGTTAGAATTACCAAGTGGTCCAATACAACCCGATCCACAAATGTTATAAACGAACGTCTTAAGAACGTCGTAAAATCTAACAATAACATATTTGCATAAAACGTCAGTCGTAGCTGCCCACAACGAAATCTGCTAGTTTGGTTGAACACGCACTGGTGTCTGAATCATGAAAATACGAACACCTCGGCAACAGAGTAGACAGAAGTAACGGGAAATTCACACGGTCTACCATAATTAAATTACCGGGCCCATTCGACAATACAGACAAAGAATGTAATATTGACGGTTTACCAGACTCTATTAACAAGCTGTGAAAACGGAAGCCTAAACTTAACAGACATTGACCTAAATTCTATTTCTGTTCTTAAGAGAAAGTGAAAAGAGACGAAATTATTTGCAATCAAACACCGAAGAAATCATCAACTTTCATTTTTGGTCTGTAGAATTGTGCTTGCCTGGTCCATTGTTTGCATCATACATTCTGGCTTTTATCGGTGGACCTATGCTGCCAATTAACAGGAACCATTATGAACACGTATATATTATATATAATGGGAATGGCTGCACGTAATGCAACGAAATGAACGAAATACATGCAGTCACTAGATGAGTGGCAATAAAATGGAATCCAGTCAGCCGTAGAAATTAGACGTAATGTTGTTTTTGATGAACGTTATACTCAACTGAGGGTAAACCATTATAATGTATAGTTTATTTACTGTTTCCATCTTAGTAAAAGTGCTCAAGGAAGGGCATGGCGTACTGGTTAGGATTTTTTGTCTGATTCGCAAAAAACCTGTACAAAAATAAAGGCGGAAATTGTTCATATTCATGAAACCCCTATGTCGTAGTAAATGTGTTGGATGGCCCAATTGTTACAGTGTATTAACCAACGAGAATAAACAGTTCTCTATTGTATTGTAGAGTCGTTTTGAATGAGAAATTCGAAACACTTTGTTTTTATGATAATCATGTTTCGTTGACAGTCTTGACAACATTTATCCACTGACGTTCGAAAAGACTCATTCGATGCTGTTGCTTTCAACGTAATCACTTGCTAGAATAGACGTTGCATCTTGATGTCAACCGGATGGATTCTATAGTCGATCACGTTGTCTACTTATATGGATTCTGTAAGATCCTAAACAGTTAACTGTTGCCGCACGTTTTATCCTGTCTGTTTATTACGAGTTGAATCTGAAGGATGTCTGACATCCGGGTATCAGATCAAATCGCCGTTAATTAGTGTCTACGAGCAAAATACCTCCGTAATTTGTAGTTAGTAATCACATAAAAGATCTTTTACAACGTAGATGGCGTGATGTTTGCACAGTATCGCATTACTTACAGTAAATGTCCTTTGCATGATACGGCTTAGGACTGCCGTAAATGGAAATGTTTTTTAGGTGGCGAGGTTAGCAGCAAATCTCCAGAAGAAGCAAGCACTCTGTTACAAGAAATAACTTAAAACAGTTGTGTATGTGCTTTTGTTACTTTTAACAGTGTGTACCGTTGTAAACGAGTTTAACGGATAGCCTCGGTAATTGAATAGAAAAAGCGTGATTTTCTTTCACTCAGTTCACTGTAATGCACGATTCAAAACTATGCACTGTCCACTTTATGATACAATCGCTAATCACCAACCCTTAGATATAAGCTTATTCTTTACTTAGCACAATTGTATGGTGTTTATAGAAGGATTATCATCTACGAAAATATTTGACCTTCAAATCACCGATGAAAGAATTACCCTTTTGTGAGATAATTCATAAGTACCCTCAAAGCTGGTTCTAGACGCAATGTTAGTAAATCGAATTTGTCAGCTGCATTCAATCCGGTTTCAACTCTAGTAAACATCACTGATGTTCGAAGGAACTCTATCTACTTAGAAAACAAATTGTACTTGTACCTACATTAATCACAATAAACAGCTTTAGAGTTACAAAGGAAAACAGCATAGGTCAATAATAGGTAAACTACGTTGTAGCACACCCTCATACAGACCAAATAGTCACAGTCGGAGAATACCGAGTAAAGGGCTCAGAACTGAGGTGAGATAAGGCAGAATCCTCGCCTTCGATTCGTTGCACACGTATCTCGGTCACAATCGCCTGTATGACCACTGTTAAGTATCCATCATTCTCTGTTAACTCTGTCCACAATATAACATTCTGTTGACCATATCCTCACTTGACTGAACAGTGCATCTTGGACATATGACAAAAACGTAACGGTGTAATCAATTGGAACCTGCCTTAAAGTAGTACTCATCGTGTTCTATGACGATGAAACGCCCTAAGCAGCGTTGCGTCTTTCGGCCATACTATCACCGATTTTGCAAAAGACGGTAATCTTGGACAAGCAGTATTAAAAGTAGATATTCCTTAATTCAGCTGTTGTGGCTGGAAATCAGTTATGGCCTGAAAATAGCCCTTTAGGCAGTCCAGCTGGTGAGATAGCGTCTCGCATACCGAATGACTCATAATCATTGTTGTATGCGCGTCAAGGCCCGTGTGGTCCCAGACTCAAGCTGCGTTCGGATTGGTCGCGCCTTCAACGGCCAACGGCTTATTCATCCACGCACATAAGAATGAGGTTACCGCTTGTAAATGTGACAATATATTTGTACTTTTACTGAGTCACGTGTTCTCTCTACCGTTGTTACAGCATGTAGGGCTTACTGTTGATAACACCCGAATACAACATTGTGGAAATATACATGCCGCCATAAAGCTTCAACACGAAAACCGTTTCATACGGCCTTCACCGTCGAAATCGCTACTTGGTAATTTGTCCTTTATATACCAATTAATCGTCACCTATCAGTCTCCGCGACTCATTGTGCCGAACGTGTTGGTTGTGTTGAGTAAGATGAAATACTAACTGAATTAGTTAATAATTTACGGTAAATATCGGTGGGTAGATCAATACCGAGAATTACGCAAAATTTACAAATCGATTAAGCCAATCTAGATGTCTACTCAGTCTGTGTTCATACAAGAAGTTTATAAATTGCCAGCAAGATTATTGTATAACACGACTGTTACCGGATAATTTATGTTTCCTTCGGCGTTATTCTTCAACTGTACATTATTTCTCCATTTTCATATAATTCATCATTGCATAGTAATATTAAGAAGACAAGATTGAATATATGAATTGAACTGAACTGGACGAATGGGTGAATAAAACCAAAAGCGTATGTCTTGAAAGGGTATGTATCCAAACAGTCATAATCAGAATATCTACTATGTATGGGTAACATGACATTATAAAAAAAACAACTGGCTCAGCACCTTCACTTGATAGTTTCTTGATGATGTACGCCTCAGTTGTTTTACAGAGAAAATATGATAGGTGGAAATATGATCACACTTAGTACATTTCAAAAGTAGACCATTTGTGCCTGTCTAAAACAATGTTGACAATTACCATGGTTAATTTCAAGTTGAACATCACTCACAATTGATTACAGCTGTCGGATTCCCATAGACAATTCAGTCGGCCCCTTTCGAACAGCAGAAGCACTAGACTCGAGTTTCGCTCTCATTAGAGCAGCACGTCAGTAGTGCATATCATCGCCACTGTCGAGACTTGAACCACGGACACGCTGTTCATAAGGCAACCGTGTTTATTATAGAGACACTTACCTAAAAATTAAAGTGAACAGACGAAAGGGTGAATAAAGCTATGTGTGAGATTCTCGAGAGTGTGCAGGTAAACAGTCATGAGCAAAATACCTACATTTTATAAGTGATACATTATTACAAACAGCTTGCTTAGCACCTCCACAAGACAGTTTCCTTCTGGTCTTTGGTGACGCACGTTTACTTAGTCCTAAGTATACAACAGGCAACTCACGGGAATTATGATCACATTCATTAGTGAACTTCAATGGTAGATCATCTCTGTTAATGCAAGTGTTGTTTTTCTTTAGTCCTCTCGATAGTGCAGATTATCCAGCGGACAGAGCTGTGCGTAAACTTAGCGAGTCACACATTCTTGAAAAACACAACTAATCCCCCAGAATGTTATTGCATTTCAAGAACTGTGTCAACTGACATATTTTCACAATGTCATCATAAAGTCTATCTTTTCACACCAATGAATATAAATATATATTTCATGCAATGCCTCACAGCCATCACAGCAAACTGCACTCACCGTGAGCTAACCGAATCTTCTGATGAATGAAACCAAATCACTTCTCTAACAATACCTGCATCATTTAAGTATTTCTCTTGTTTCCACCTAAAAGTGGCCTATTCATGTCTTCTGTGTTCACTAAATTCATTTGTGTGGCTAACCGAATAAAACAAATAGAACAAGTTAAACCAGTGAACTTGGTTTTATGTATTTCTGTGGGTTTATCCTCTTGCTCAGTGGCTACAGTTTCCGTCTGTTCATTTAGTACGTGGTATTATAAGGAAATGAACATACTTATCCGGACCTAGCGCTCTCCTGTCCGTGTAGGTGGCGCCGTTCAATGTCCACTTGTATACGATGATACTATTCTGTGGAATATGTGTAAATTTGACTGTCCTGCAATCAAACCTGTTTGTAATAAATTGCATAATCCGGTTTCGACCGCTGTTTCACTTGTTTCTTTAGCATGTTCCACGTTTTATCAGATTTTCCGTCATACGTTCAGGCATAACATGACAAACGTGTTTCCTGACAAGGCTGCGAAAACTTGTGGTGAATTGCTCTCAAACAACGATTCTTTATATTTTACAACTCTGTAAATTGATATTTATTTCAAGATTGTGATCGATTTTATCGGACGTCTGCGAGTGATGATTTTGAAAATGTGAATGAATCAGTGCAATGTTTGAACCAAGTCAGTTTCACTGATGGCAGAATAAGGGAGTCGAAACGAGAGAGGAGAATAGTTTTTAGATGAGATGCTGTGAATTATGCGTACAGATGTTTTTGGAATTCATAAACAACCGACTGTTCAGCGGAAGTATTGTGATACAAAGAAGTGATGTAAATCGAACATCACCCACAATTGATCTTAGTTATCGCATTTCCATCAGTAATCAAAATACCGCTCAACAAGTCAATGGTTTCTGTGACTTTAACTTGGAGAGAAGTCCTAGTCCAGGGGTCATCGATTGGAGTTGATAAGACAACTACTGTGTCTCCTGTCGAGACGCTCGGGTAACCTGATCATTACTCACAAGCGACAGTGGTTGAGCGTTCACATGCGGTGATAATTCGGTCGTGTCTATTTGAGGTCAGCGGTGCAGCGGTAAACACGGTTGCCTCATGAAAGGTGTGGTCGGAGTTCTAATCCCGGCCGTGGCACTATTGACGAGTTTTAACGAGAGCAAACTTCGAGTCTAGTGCTTCTGCTGTTCGAAAGGGGGCGACTGGAAAGTCTACCGAATGCAACAGCTGCGATCAATTGTGGGTGATGTTCAATCTATATAAAATCCGAAATCCCCTACTACTAATAAAAAAAATCAGGGATAATTGGTACGTATTTTACAGAGATTCCTGTTTTGGGGCTTCAATGAATTTGTGAGACAGGCACCTTTCGACTAGACACGATATTTTGTGGATGTGATGTCTGAGAAACTGTTTCTTTGGCAAATATCTCACGTGCTGTAAAAGGTTTATGAGGAAGGAAGCCAACCAAATAGAATGAGAGTACGTTACCATATTTACTTATACATTTAAGAGGACGACGTGCATGTGCAAGGCACATAACCTGAATACTAGAATTTCTAACGGGAGAACAATATAACCAGTAAGGTCCACTGCAGCAATGAACAGAACACTTACCTGAGTATACGAAATCGTAGGACTGAACGATTACATTCACTAACACTTATATGAACACAAAGGATTGTGAAATATAGCTAGATGTAGAATTGATAGTCTTTGAAACGATTTCTCTTTTTCTGTTCTTAATGCAATCACATATCGTCAGGAGATAAATATTTGTTGCTCTAACTAGCGTACAAGCCCTTGTTCTTTTTTTACACACAGGTTAAATACCTGTCACAACCAAACTGGACCTTGACGCGGTGTGACGGCTTGCGCATCTTGATGACTTATTGGGCTAAACTGGACGGTGTGGCCACCAGACCGATAGAGTCACTTATGCCAGGCAGGCCAATAGGTAGAGGTCTGACAAACCAGTCTCCTGGTCCTCCAGGTTGGGGGTTGGAAGAAGGTTGGCATCTTTTTCCGAAAAATATACCAGTTCTGGTACACGGCCACCCACCCGCTGCCTTGCAGTATAGGCTTTTATGCCAAAGGCTTTGGTTGAGAACCCTAATCGTTCTCTTGTCTAGGTCTGGGCGCCCTGGCAGTATTTCAGCCCACACATAACCATGAATAGACACAACACCAGTAATTCCCAAGAATATATCTTGGACATAAGTATATGCACTAGTTAAGTGTATTTCTTTTCATCTGAAAATGGTCTACTGATATGTCTGGTGTTCACAGACTTTATTTGTGTACTTACTGTACAAGCAGTATATGAAAAACTTAGCTAGTTGCCTGTGAGAAGTACTATATATATCAGATTCAAACCGGTCGTAGCATTCCCATCCGTCAACGTGTATTGTCGAATAATTTTACGGAAGAGAATAGTAGAATAGATGACATATTTGTTCTAATGGGTCAAAGTGAAGGGTTCATATGACGCTGCAACTTGCAGTCCGTCTTCAACATCAGCTATTTGAGCAATGCCTGTAACTGGGTCAGCAGATCCAGGTTACTGAACCCATGCTCTGTCCCCTATCATAAGCAAGTGCTTTCAAAGTTTAGCTGTTATGCTTCCGTTGTATCTAACATGAGGTCACTGGAATCATTGCCGGCAAATTCGACTTCTAGGCCAAAGTGGGGCGGGGTATGTGGTGAGGAAAGCAATGAGCTTTAACGCAGATCTTTGGCGAGAGCAATGCTGAATTCCAACTGGATGCAGACGGTTCTATTAAATATGAGTGGTGTTTAAGCAAAAAGTCAAAATGGAATCTTTTATAGGGAGCGTAGCCGTCATTTATTTTCCGTTGGCATTGTAAAACGCGTAAACCATAATAGATTCAGTTTACTTTCTCACAAATGAAGCATTCTAAATATTGTATAAAATGAGAACTTCGCGGTATGGTTTGTTTTTTCTTCACAGACACGCATACACACAGAATAGTATCGGCCAACAAAACACTACATCAAGTGCTATCTGGCATTGACAACCAAACTACCTCTGGCTTTGTAAAGGTCAATATACGGAACCGATACTCTGACACACATCTCCGGGCAGTGAGGCTGACAAGTAATTATGATTTATTTGACTCGACGGATTCTGACGAGCGATTTGCTGCACATATTAAAGACTGAATAATACACCTGTTATCTGGTTGCTCTTGGCGTCATTTATCGTTTACCGATTCTCGTGCTACAATAAATTTCATTCTGATCCTCTGCGCCTCCACGTATGTTAAATGAGTTTGACTCAACTAGCCGGCGCTAAATGAAGGCCAGTTTTGACAGACTCCATGCTAACTTACGGGGTGGAGTCTTGAAATTCAGTATCAGCATGAAGTATGTCATCTCTGTGTATCCGCTGGACATTAAATTTAAACAACTACGTACAAATATTGGTGAATCACGATTTCAAACTGACGTAAATAAGCGGTGTTCAGACAGCTTACGATGTGAACACGTGTCGTATTTTTGAAACTGAAAATAAAGCTATAAAGCACCAAATGGATACTTTTATAAAAATCTTCTGATGCTTAATTCTAAACTGACAATCCAATAAAATCAATCTCATCATTATTTGTATTCGTCGGGAAGCGATTATCTGAGCAGTGTACAGACTGGCAATATTTTAAGTTACGAACTACAGCTGCTGTCTTCTCGACTATCAGTCTTGTGAGTGATTAATTATTCATTAGTTTGCTCTGTGTTCAAGACGGCGAAAGTAGCAAACGTTGTGTTGTCAAGTTGTCTACGTGAATAAAATCATCAAATTAAAACCCTGGTGAGCTGTTTTCTGAATATAAATTTCATGACCAAAATACGAGTGTAACCAGTATGTAGTTCTTATGACAGTGATGTCTTTAATCCAGCCAAGAAACACATATTGTAGTCATTATTAAGAAGACTGACTTGAACAATCTTTTCGATGCTTCACTAATAGGTTAGCTAAAATAAATTTATATTAAAATCTAAACTAGGCTCTAGAAATTTTTATACCTGGCGACGGGCTGCACCCTAGATTTTTACAGTTCACAGTTTCAGCGCCACTGACCTCATCAATAATCGAATACCGCTCAACAAGTCAATGATTTCTGTGATTTCAACTTGCAGAGAAGCCCTAGTCGAGGGGTCATCGATTGGAGTTTACAGACAGTAACCGTGTCTCCTCTCGAAGCGATCGGGCAACCTGACCATTACTCACAAGCGAAAGTGGATGAGCGTTCTCATGTGATAATTCGGTCGTGCCTAACATGAGGTCAATGGCGCAGTGCTAAACACGGTTGCCTCATGAACTGAATGTCCGTGGTTCAAGTCCTGGCAGTGGCGATGGTATGCACTACTGACGTGCTGCTCTAATGAGAGCGAAACTCGAGTCTAGTGCTTCTGCTGTTCGAAAGGGGCCGACTGGATAGTCTATGGGAATGCGACAGCTGCGGTCAATTGTGGGTGATATTCTATCTATACGAAAATCAAAATACCCTACTACTCATCAATAATAGGTTAGCTAAAATAAATTTATATTAAAATCTTAGCTAGGCTCTGGAAATTTTTATACCTGTTGCTGGCTGGCGTCGGGTTGCATCCTAGATTTTCACAGTTCAGTTTCCGTTAGATCAATCAATATACCAAACTACTTACTGGTAACATATTTTCAGACATGTATGATTTATTTTTCACTTTGCTATTCAGTCACTTTAGATGACTACTAAAATGTCGTCAATTGTGCTACGTACTATATGATCTACGTAGCTCGTTCTGTTAGGAGATTAGAAATAGGCTTACCTAAACTGCGGTTGCATTAATGGGCTCTCTTTCAGTTTTGAGATGCAATTTTGAGATTCTTTAGGGTGATGCCAACCGTAACGCATGACACAACAACCGGAAACCGGTGAATCTGTTACTCGAAGCCCCGCATGATGGATTGCCAGACACCTCATGATAACAGGTCACCAGGTGGTTCCATTTAACTCTTTCAAAATATTGTTACGTCATCAGAACCCGAAACTACTGGCCTTTAGCGAAGCCATGTTGATTACAGCTCACCAGCTGGTGCTTTGTGCACATAAGTGGTTGAAACAACCTATAGGGTTGCCGTGGTGATGAGGACATTATGTGTGGTGTGACTGTATGCGTGTCCGTACCCTGTCTATCTCTATTTGTGTGTCATATACAACCCGCATGTTTTACGTTTGCGACTGATGAGAGTAAACGAAATGTTAACATATCGCAACATGTGTCTTCTTTCTGCGCTGATGAATTTATCTGGTGTTGTTTGTTTCCAGGGCTGGTTCATGCACAGTAGATCTTGTCTGGGGTGTATATTTTTTTGTGAATAAAGCGTATAGAGACATCTGTTCTTCCTAAATGCATCTCGTTTTTAAAATGGCTTCTTGTTGGCACCAAGTAACTTTACATGAGATTTGTTTCGACAATTATAAAAAGGCAGACATGTTTGCTCAAAAAACATTAGCAACAGATTCTGGTAATATAGATGTAATTAAAGTTTCAATGGAAACCATCCGGTAAACAGAGAAATCCAAAAGGTTTTAGCAAAATCTCCGGATTCTTCTTTTTAATAACCAGTGGTGACAATGCAACCTTTTCTTATAAACGTGTTAAGAAATTAGTTTAGAAATATCCCTAGCATAGCAGACTTTGATAATCTTTTTCACGAAGAATTTTATGCAGTTCTTCAAATGCTCTGCCAAGATTATAATCGTGTTGAACATCTACATCAGACCGACTGAAAGACACGTATGCCAGAAGGTAAGGGAGTCTACAAATACTTGAAGACTTGCCCTAACTTAAGGTGATCGTTATAACAAACCACGTCACCAAGTTTGAAAATCTGTCATTATTCATAACAGCTCTAACGGTTCCTCGTTAAGCATCCACAGAAATCTTCCCATCTTGACGATCTCTTCAAGTATATTCGACATACCTTCATAGGTTCTTTATTTGTAGGTGCATGGTATGGTATGTAATGAGCGCCGGTTACTGAACACGAGGCCCACAAATATAGATACAGAGTTTTCTGAAATACACGTGAACGTTGCCGATTTGCCGCTATCAGAAGTAATATCTTCGTTTGCTGTTACTATGTCTGCCCGCTGTATCATCTGAGAAGAAACGTGTGACATTTCGTTGTAAATGACATATTACGTTCTATCATTCGCCTTTTTTCAAACTGTTTCGTGGGAATCATTGTTTCAAAACGCTTTTGGAGGGTTTGCCTAAATATAACATGGGGAGGCTGGACTAACTTATCAAACTAAGGTGCAACATTGCGAATACTGTGGTGAAGTTGACTTTCTTGAGAAAGTGTACTATTGATGACCTACATCCATGGTATAATCTTAAGTTAGTACGTACAGACAAACCGAAGCCCATTTCGCACAGTCCAAAAAGATCGTCAGAGCCGACAGTAGACGCAGTGACACTGGAACTGAACGATTTGATAACGAAATGTTTGTTCTAATCACTAATGGTAAATCATAACGCACAATTATGTACCAAGTTCTACTACTTTTTAAGGATATAGTTTACAGGACTTGAATCAATCAATAAGGGTGAAATAGATCACCCTTTTCAAATGGATAGATCATATTGGTCCTCTTCAAAAACCTTGATGTACACACTATACACATGTGTGGTGTAATTCTTAACAGAATTGAAAGGGGAACGTTATCAGGCGATGCAAAATCCAAAATTCACCCAAGAAAGAACCATTCTAGATGTAAGGAGACTCAGATGGAATATATCTATGATCGATCGAGGTCTTTGTGACAAAAAGCCTTGGCATTTCAGATTGGATTGCAGTCGCGCTTGTAGATTTAACCTTCCAACATTAAGGAGCTCCGATCATTTAGTCTTGTATGCTCACGAAAATCCAAACGAATTCATTGCAAAGGTGGTCAATATGAGTAGTGAATCAGTGACACTTCCTCCAGACACGGGTTCCTGAGATTTTTTAATGAATTCCGCGGAATACATGAACAAGAGAGAAAACTTTATCTAACGAGTGGAAACACAAAATTGCTACTGGTTAAGGAGATTCAATTATGAAACTGGAATAAACGATTTCACTGACCTTAAGGAAACTGCATCGCGCTGGCCTACTTAACTCAACTCATCTCAAAAATATACATGACTTCTCGAACCCATAGTCTGCCAGAAACTTACCTGAAAGACGTTCCCTTGAGACTGTCAAACCATACTGTCATCACCATGCTCAATGGCTAGTTGAGACAGTTGAATTAGTAAACTCTCGTCTGACTACATTTGGCTCCGCGGATACAGTTCATTTCGTCGGTCTCGTCTCGGATCTCATGGTTAGTTACATGATGATTCCATCGTTCAAAGTTCAGTCTTTGTTTACAACTGACTGTAAGTGAAGTAATCAGTATTATCCACGGTTATACAACTACATGTAATTTGTAGCTTGACATTCTTGTAGAAGAGCTAAACAAATTACTGCATCCTTATACTCGCAATGTGCAGTTTTCCTTTGACAGAGTTTAGACGTACAGCACGTCAGGCAATGCGTCAACATAAACACTCATGAGCTAACCAAAGCGGCAGGCGAAATACGGACTACCAGTTCCAATTTATACAACGCATGTAGATGAGAAGCTTTAGCTATAGGTTAAGTTGAATTTCCTGCACACAAACATTAGATTTACGTTTGAAACTGAGATCGACAGATAGATGGCTTTTCTCAAACTCCTTCTCAGTACAAAAGCAGACAACTTGTTAACCAAAAATATACAGTACAAAGACAGCTGTTTGGGTTAGAACCTTTATTTTGAGAGCCTGGTGCTCATATCCTACAAATGCGGATACTCACGTGTTTGATAAGTTAGAATAAGACGAACGATTAGTGTAGTGAGGATGAGCGATCGTAATATACTACTCACACCACAGCTATTTAGTAGTAGAACTAGAGCATATATTTTGACGTCGAACAAGCTGCAAGAATAAAACAAGAAGAAACATCGGAGTGCAGCATCGCCCAAAATGGTCCTTGCTACGTAAAGGAACTGAGCATTGGCGTCTGTGAAAGCGGAGACGGTCTGGTACCTAGTACTGCGTGCAAATGGGTGGTTTTGTTTGTGGTTCTGAATAAACACTTAACACTAGTATATGCAACGTTGTTAGATATTGAGTAACTTCTGCTCTTTATTGAGGAGTACGTTAAGTTGGTTGATCCGAAACCCATAATCAAAACCATATCGCTTAGACTTGTTTACCTCTCCTTACTTTTCCGAAGGGGATAACACTTCCGATCTCATCAGACACAGACTTACATCGATTTTCAAACTGACGTAAGACGCAGCAAACCTGTTGCTTATTGGGTAGATCATGCGAATACTACTGTCATCAACAAAGGACCCCGTATAACCTTGACCGTCACCTTCTACGTGACCCGTGGTTTTAACTACACCTGCGAAGACAAATACTTCGGTCGTACCTCGAGGCAACGAGCACATCCACAGATACCTGACTGTTCCGATGGATGGGACACAGAGCGGCAACTGAATAACGACATACACCAGACGGTATGTCTGATAACTTGATTCAGTTGAAGTGAGAAGTAACGCATGTAGCTAGCGTGTTAATGTAATCTGTCTGTGGCCTGCCAGAGACAAGCACTGAGATTTTAACAAGACACACCTTCACCCTGCTTGACCGTCCAGTTTGTTTCGGAAGTTTCAGACTTCAACTTTCTAGAACATGACTGTTAATCAGGAAGGACTGTAGAAACCGGAACAAAAATGGCGTCAAGTTTATCGGTATTTAATAGCTTTCAAAGTGATGCACCGTTCTGGAATAGTAGATGAGTATTTGCTTTAGATAATTTGCAAAGGCTGGTTAGACACTTACAGATGTCTGTCAAACTCCCTTTTCTCCAGATATAATAATCACTTTTTGTATCATTACACTACAACAAAAGCAGTGGATTGCTGCCCATGGAAACTATAATCTACCTGTATATCACAAAGTAGTTCACATAAATTCTGTACAGATTAGAACTTTTGAATGATATTCCTAGCTTGCCTGATAACGATTAAAATTTATATTGCAACTTGCGTAATACACTGACGATTTGGTAACCAAATATATACTGATTACCTTTAGAAAAAATATGCGAAAGTCCCCAGTACATCTAATAATCTTTCAGCCAAATATTATACGTGAAGTTCACAAAATATTTATCTAATCAGGCTTCTTGCGTTATAACACCGGCCAAACCCGATTACAAAGGCAAAAAGGTACACGCGTGAGATTTATTAGGAGATACAGGCATGGGTTGTAGAGGCGCGTTTTGTCACGCTGCTCATCAGTTAACTCATCTACGCTTTCTTTAATGTGTTTCATTGGTCCCTTGATGAAAACTTTTGGACAACCATGTATAGATTAGTTTCTGGGGCTCAAACTGGGCACACCAAACATGCAGTAATACAACCTCGGATGGACGTAGTAGTCGGGGTTAGTTAGCATCGGTTAGCCAACTTGGAATCGACCTGATAGTGTCAATATCCACCTGCTGAACGTTGGTGGGCGTGCACTCATTCTTGTACCTCAATCGCCAGATTTGTCTTTGCTGAATAGCATTCATTCATCGAGTTTTCAATTTTCGCATGAAAACCCACCGTGTCTGTCACCGACCCGACTGACTGGATATCACATGAGTTGGACCACATAGAGTTGGACAAACCACAAGCAGCGCAGTTTTTAAGAAATTTTGCTGATAAGGACAGTGTTTTGTTTGTCGGATGACTTCAACTCTCCTACTGGGCTTTATCTGCCGCTCGGAGATTTATAACTTCCCAAAAGTTAGCCGCTCAGGAAGATCAGTAGTACTGTAGAATATGGTGGCAGCAATTCCTTACAGTTCAAAGCACTGATGTTATGGTCCAGAAATCAAATTTAGTTGACGGGACAGCAGATCATGAACGGATTAAATCGCTATCGATTTGAACTGGTGTAAGTTTCTGGTCCTCAATAAACCATTCACTCCGGAGACTCTACATGGGAACTTCTCTACCTAACACTCAATGAGAAAGTTATAACTTATCGACCCACTTCCAACAAGATCGAGTGAAACGGTGACCAAGTGATTGAGCGGTATTCAGCAGACTGCGTTCCATCGATCTGTTTTAAGCATTAAGCAAGACATACGTCGATATATTATCTCGTTTACTCTGCACAAACTGATTTTTCATCAATGTGCCTGCACAAATGCATTGTGTGAAAACAGTAAACCTTTTGCATTTCGGATATGAGCCACCTGATCGGTTCTAGCTCCCTTTGCGATCTTTTACGCTCAATAATATACATGATCAGACTACTGCTTTTAACCGGTCTCAAAACTAATTTGAGGCTAGTGAAGTCTACTTAGGATCTCTCGTTATTGTAAATTAATCCGTATGTGCTTTTGATAGAGTTATGAACTAGTAAACAAAGTTAGAGCTGTTTCTATATTATTTTAACTCTCCAGTTGGCCTCGAATTACTGGGTCAAGTGTTATCATTGTACGGGGACTCAGTGTTGTGATCCATGAACGCGGATGGTACAAGGGTTGTTCATTCGACAACACAACACATGGGTTAAGTGTTTAAACAAGACCAGAAAAAACCACACATTTGCATGCGGTATTCTGCCCCAGACCGTCTTGGCTGCCGCAGATGTCAATGCTCAGTTCCTTTAAGTAGCAGGGACCATTTTGGGCGATGCTGCCCTCCGTTGTTTCTTCCTGCATTTTCCCTGCGGCTTGTACGATGTCAAAATATATGCTCTGGTCGTACTACTGAATAGCAGTGGTATGGGTAGTATATTACAATCGCCCATCCTCACTACACTCCTCCCTCCGCAAAGATTGTTCCAGCTGCAGCAGAAGCCTCTCAGGTTCTCTTCGTTCTCTCGACGATCTGCGCATTGGCCCCAGAGACGTCGATGCTCCTGGTGTGCATTCTCCTCTGTTCGGGATGTCATACCATTTACAAAGCTGACTTCCTTGCACTCGATATTCACTCTTCTCATTCTGAATCAGATACACTGGACAACGGCGGTCTACTACCACATAAGGTCCTTTCCACCTCGCCAGGGACTTCCTAGATCCGGGTCCTGTTGCGCCTGGACTCCGCCTGTCTCTGTATTTAACCTTCGAACCAATTTCAAACACAGCATTTCGATCCGACAACCTTGCGTTTGACTGCTCCTTAGAAACGTCTTGTGCGTTCGCCAAGTTTTGATTGGCCACTCTCCGAGCTTCTGCTAATTCACGCATTCTCAACCGCCGGTCTGCCTATAAACCAATCTCCTGATCGACTGGCAGGCGTGGCACGCGCCCATACATTAGCTCGAACGGCGACTTCTTCGTTGTTTCTTGGGGCGAACAGCGGTGGGTCAACAGAATCAGTGGTAGTATTTCTTCCCAGCTCCCTCCTTTCGCCGCCAACCATTCCTTGATTGTGCGATTGTTTCGTTCCGTCAGTCCATTCGATTGAGTAGGGTATGGCGTTGTGCGAATTTTCTTGATTCCCAAACACTTCAAGCAATTCTGAAACTCTTCACTTTCGAAGCAGGGACCTTGATCAGTCAATATTTTTCGCGGTATTTCATGATCCGCAAAGATGTGTTTCATCACAGCCCTGCATATCATGCTTGCACGCTGATCGGGTATAGCGGCTGCTTCGATCCATCTTGTGAAATGTTCCGTCATTACTATGATAGATTGATTTCCGGATGCGGTTGCTGGGAAGGGACCCATTACGTCCAGCGACCACAATTCCCCAATCTCACTGCCCGGAATTGGTTGTGTAAGATACTGACTGGGGTAGTTGGAGCTCTTCAGCAGCTGACATTGCTGACACGCCAGTACATAATTGTTAAAGTCCTTCTTCATTCCAGGCTAGTATGCCCTTTGTCTCAACATTTCATAAGTTCGCTTACATCCCTTATGAGTCAGCTGATGACATTCCTTCACAATTGTCTCTCTCAACCTTGTCGGTATAACAGGCACGCTGAATCCATCCCGCAGTCAGCGCATTAAAACTCCCTCACTATTCAACCGAAATTCTGACCAGTGTGTTCTGAAGGATGTCACCTCCGGAATTTCCTCATTCC
>JTDE01000523.1:13091-26262 GCA_014338405.1 Paragonimus skrjabini miyazakii | reverse complement strand
TGCGGTATTCTGCCCCAGACCGTCTTGGCTGCCGCAGATGTCAATGCTCAGTTCCTTTAAGTAGCAGGGACCATTTTGGGCGATGCAGCACTCCGTTGTTTCTTCCTGCATTTTCCCTGCGGCTTGTACGATGTCAAAATATATGCTCTGGTCGTACTACTGAATAGCAGTGGTATGGGTAGTGTATTACTCTCGCTCATCTTCACTGCACCAATACTTTGTACGGTTGTCCAGAGCGACCAAGGCGTTTCCAACATCTTGTAGTGATTGCCTATGGTGGTCCATATTTTCAACGTAACAGATTACCTCCTCCCATTTCCCCAAAACATTCTTACCCCATATACTGGGCTCCATTATTTAGAATAGCGAGTTAGTAGAAATCCTTAACAGATCATCAGTTCCTTACCCTTCGTCTTTCCAACTTTGTCATAGTGTGCAATTGGTAACTCAGAAGTGACTCAGGTTACAGAAGGATAAAGTTTCTCAGGCAGTCATAAGCAACAGTCGAATTCTCTCTCTCTCTAGCTACTTTCATATTTCGTTATTTTTAAGAGATCTGTGTAATGTATATGCTGCGAGAACTGTATAGTTTCTGCTTAGATAGTCTTTATGCACATCTTCAACAACAATAATGCCCACTCTGCGAATCACCCTCTGTTTACACATCCCAGCTATTTGGCAGAACTGACAGTAGTTACTTACCCTAGATGTCCAATTGAGAAA
The DNA here is from genome assembly GCA_014338405.1 of Paragonimus skrjabini miyazakii. Taxonomy (NCBI): domain Eukaryota; kingdom Metazoa; phylum Platyhelminthes; class Trematoda; order Plagiorchiida; family Troglotrematidae; genus Paragonimus; species Paragonimus skrjabini miyazakii. The sequence continues at coordinate 25,539 of JTDE01000523.1, read as the reverse complement.
GCAGACGAATTACCGATCAACAGACCTCAACCGCAGTCTTGTGAGCAGTATTGAATGTGATGATTATCTCGCTGATATACTGACTCTACCTAGGTCCAGGAAAATGAAGCAAGTGCTGGGGGCCTGATAAAGTTTTCATGGCAGTCGGGCTGTATAATATACTTAACACAAGTAGGTCTGTATGTGTAATTCAATTGTGTCGTTACCTAACATTATGTTCACGTGATCATAGTCCTATGGATTATTTCCCCTGATAGCGAAATTGTATTCATGCCTCGTCTTCACTTTTTCTTTCCATAATCGTCATAATTTTTAATAATGAATTCATAATTTCATATTTGGAGGGTACCCGTAACCTCTCGGATGCTCTCTTTATGAACAGCACAACGCACACCAACGAAACACAAAATAGAAAAAAAAACAGACTCAGATTAAAGCAATGCGCACCTTGCTTGCTGTTCACTTGAGCTGAGCAATACCTGAAAGTTGACAGTTTTTTCCTCTTTGTTGGTGATCTATTTCATACGTCTTGAACTGCAAGTATAATACAAAAGAGCTGCAGATGAAATTTGTTTGTGATATGTTCATCTGAAATATTTATCTACAAACCTTCTCCGAATGTCAGAGTAAAATATCAAGATCCGATCCACAGTAAGTGGTCGCTGAATTAAGTACGTGCACACGAGCCTTCCTGTAAAACGTACAGTATGATATTTCTAATTTGACGCGTGACATAAATCACTCGACGAAAGTGCAGTGCGGTCAAGTTGTGTTTGCTTGTTGGCAACGGAACATTGGTGTTCCTCCCGACTGAGACGCGGCTAACGTGACTGCTTACTTCGCAATGTACATACCGTTTAGTGTAGGGGTGCAATGCTATCTACATTGACAGAACCGATGAATCTCTAAGCCTAGGTCCGCGGCATCGCGTTCCTAGATAAATCGAGAACTTACTGCCTGGCTTGTTCCTATGCGACCTCGTCGGACAACGCCAGTCGGCTTTCTCGAATGTAAACCACCTGCTGGAGGCCGACCGAGGGATCGAAATGAGAGCTGTTTTCTTAACATGTATGTATTATCACATATCAGAAAATCTGCTGTCACATGATGTGCTGCTAGTTACGCGTAACAAAACAATCTTTTTGTACAAAACCTTAAATATCCAGCGAGTTTTACTGACAAAAACTGCACTAACGGAAATACACTTGAAAACTGTTTGTAAAATTGGAACTGTCGTTTACGAATCCATTTTTGTACAACAGGACAAAGTTCTATCTATTCTTCAAGTACTGATCAAGCACTCGAATTTAATTAGCTCAACAAGATCGGCTTGGTCCACTCATTTGACAGACCATCTTGACGGATAACCAGTCTAAACTAATTATCTCCTGTTCAGCTTTAATTAAGTTGATACAGAGCACACGTGTACATTCGAGTAGGTAGTCTCTGGATAGCCCTTCCCCCTTGAGTTGTTTTTATTTTTCTACAGTTAATCAATCATTCTTTCTGTATTTAACTTTCACTAGTTTGATTGTGTCCAGAAGTACTGGTAGCTATATGCGACCTAGAAGAACGTGGTAGTTTATAGAAAATAAACAGCTTTGGTAGAAAGAAGTAGTGATGAATGAATTGGAAAATAATGTTTTTTCTATTTGAGTGAGCAGTTACTCTAAGTATGTCTGATGTGGGTAGACACCTGTTTAGTTGACTAGGATTAATTTTACCGATTATGGTCTGTCGTTCTCTGTTTCTTTCAGGATCATGGAGGCCATATACTTAAGAAGCAAATAGTACACGTTTTAAGTCGACATGTTGTACGATGGAGAGAATGAAGTTTTGATTTCAACAAACTGAGTCACTTTTGACCACTTTATGTTGGACTGCTTGAATATGAAATCAAAAGTTATGTTGTTCCATACTAGCATTGCCGGATATGTACAATTGTGGGTGAGGTGGAATCGGAAAACTTCCAGAACACTATTCGCATACTAATCTTTTCCTACCAATCGTCTTGTTGGATATAATACGGTTAGCTTGTTTAAGATAGGAAGCTGAATGCAGGTTTCTGTGTTGCCGTCTGATGCTACCGACCTCACCGAAATATAGTTGAATGTACACCGAAGCTTCTTTCGAAAATACCCATGGAAATCATAAGAACAACAAAGTAGCAAACAAGACTTGCTTTCCGTGTTTGACTGTCAGGTTAATTACAACACAATAAATATGAAAACGTAACTAGGGTGAGTCAGAGCAACGGTCCATAGAGGTTATGGACGGCGTGTTAGTCATCGGTGACGCACTTATGGGTTTGATTGATTGTGGGCCAGAGGAGATAAAGTGACGGCACGAACTTCTTCTGAGCGCAGAGATCAGGGTTGCGAAATCGGATACCAGTGGCCTCGGCAGCGATCAGCTTTCGAAATCTCATCACTTTTGATCGGTTCCTTGGCACTCGGTAAACAATCTGAAAGGCAACCTTCTCACTGATATAATGGTTTGAGTCAGTCAAATGAGCAGTAATCACGCTTGTAACCGTTTTAATCATACCACTGTTCACCCACGCAGAATGATGTTCATGCATTCTGCTTCTCGATCGCTTTATTGAATTCATCTTGATAAAGACGTGTTACATGAAGTGACACATTGATAACGATTTTATGAAACAGGTGAATTTCTGGCTGAGTTATAGATTGTTTTCAATCCCGTTGGTGTAGCTGTGCCCAGTCCACCTCGGATTATCAGTCTGCACTGGCTACAGCCGCTAGGGCTTGAAATGGAGTTCGTAATTATTCCTAAACCAACACTCCACGACCTGTTTCATTTTTGTTTGGGCTTATCAGGTGGAGAGAATCTGAATGAAGGATCGAACTGGCCATGCTTCTTGTTACGAGACAATGCTGTCATCCTCACGGCCATCAGCCCATTAACAAAACCTTATTAGTATTACTAATAAGTAGTGTGGCAGATTTATGAATTTAGATGAGACCCAACTGTGAAAAGTTAGGGCTTCGGCTGGATTCGAACCAGCGACAGACACACCATGCCTCAACGCGGCAAGGGCTCTACCAGCTGAGCTACGAAGCCACGCCAGGAGCTCGGAAATTTCAGTCGATCCCCTGGATCATTTGGTGGATTCCATATGAGACAGTGGGACGGGTGGGTAACCGAGTCCAAATGTGAAATTTCCGAGCTCCTGGCGTGGCTTCGTAGCTCAGCTGGTAGAGCCCTTGCCGCGTTGAGGCATGGTTTTTCTGTCGCTGGTTCGAATCCAGCCGAAGCCCTAACTTTTCACAGTTGGGTCTCATCTAAATTCATAAATCTGCCACACTACTTATTGGTTTGCATTCACCGAATTCATTTTAAACTGTCTACCTACCTCAGAACTATAGTGGGTTCACATTTTAAGTTTCAAACCTTAGCAGGAATCTGAAGACCGAACAGGATACACTACTACCTGAGAAGATTGTGGCTTCACTAAAAATGATGACGTAAGTGCGGTCTCGTCTCGACTATTGTGCGTAGACTTACAGTTCTAACTTCACTGATAATACGAAGATGAGGGAATGAATACAGCAACTAGCCATAATTCCTCTTTGTGAGACTGTCCGAGTAAGGTTAGGAGTCTATTTTTTTTCTCCCCAGAGAGATGACGCAAACGACGTGATAACTGGAAGTATTGAAATGCTTCCAATTAGATAGGTGACAGTCAGTAGCTGTTTATCTACAATGACAACTCTGCACATCTTGGATATGAGTATAAGCTATGACTCTAGTTTTGACAACACTTCAAGGTGTAATTGTGCCCTTAAGTTATGAACGCCTGGAATAATTGGCTAGTGGAAATGGACAAGTTTTCCAACCGAATCCCCTTATCCTGAACCTAGGCGAACGAAAATACGGTTCCATTGAAAAAAATAAAACAACACTAGTAGTGACACTGTCTCTGCATATTAAACCAATATGATTCACTGATTTAGTCTCCCTTGGCTGTTATTTAGCTGGGTCCATCCAAAGGTTCAAACCGTCACTGCAACCGTCACTCTCGCAACCAAATCTCAGACAGGCATGACACCAGTAGAAAGCGGATGTACAGTTAACTTCTGGTTGTAAACATTGTTTCCAGCAGACAAAAGGACTGTAGCAGCATCCGGTAGAAACGCTTAAAATAGCCTGCCATGCACTGCAACGTATAAAACAACGCCGAGCAATGATCTAAGTATACTGGTTGTGTTTGCAATTGGGAGACAGCTGGACACTGCTGGTGTGTGTATGTAAAGAAGTAATTTGTTGGCAGACAAAACTTGTAGAAAAACTCGTAGAAAAAACAGAAGTGACAAAAGGATGTTTCTATACATTAGAATAAATGTTATAACAATGAACAAGTTTTTCATTCTAGTTCCATATAACAACTTACGGCCAATAGGTTTTGTATAATAATCTACTTCATTTTGAACACCACCCACAATTGATAGCAGCTGTCGCATTCCCATAGACCATTTCCAGTCGGCCCCTTTCGAACAGCAGAAGCACTAAACTCGAGTTTCGCTCTCATTAGAGCAGCTCATCAGTAGTGCATATCATCGCCACTGCCGAGACTAGAACCACTGACACGCTGTTCATGAGGCAACCGTGTTCACCACTGCACCATTGACCTCACATTAGGCACGACCGAATTATCACCGTATGTGAACGCTCAGCCACTTTCGATTGTGAGTAATGATCAGGTTGCTCGATCATCCCGATAGGAGACACAGTAACTGTCCTGCTAACTCCAATCGATGGCCCCGCGATTAGGACTTCCTAGACAGGTCGAAATCTCCGAACGTAAGGTCACTGGCGCAGTGGTAAACACGGTTGCCTCATGAAAGCGTGGCCGGAATTCTATTCCCGGCAGTGGGGAGGATATGCACTACTGACGAGCTCTAATGAGAGTGAAACTCGAGTCTAGTGCTTCTTTTCGAAAGGGGCCGACTGGAAAGTCTATGGGAATGCGACAGCTGCGATCAATTGTGGGTGATGTTCAAACTGAAATAAACCAAATCCCCGACTACTCATCAGTAATATAATAATCTACGTTATATATTTATCGATCTCTATTCCGGTATGCACTTTCGTCATTTCCTGCAGTTTAATTCAGTAACCCTCACATAATGTTATTATTATTACTATCTGATGATAATCCTGTTCTATCTAATAATATCACTTATCTGGAACCTAGATGGAAGCTTCATATTACCGAGGTTCGACTGGGTTCGGACAGTATACTTATCTACTACAAAGTTTCATAAATTGTATGGAAATTGTCTAGCTCAAAGACCATATATGAATTTGCTTGACATATGTTCGTACGGTAGGTGGCAAACATCATCCTCGCTACCTTGTACAATTCCGTGAGCAATTCCACTTGTTAAATTGGATAAATTACAATCCTTGCATCAATAGAAAATAGATCAACAATTTTGCCCAAATACTTTCTGACTTTATCCATTTTGTGTTTCACGTAGATCTAAGATATAAAATCAACAAATTCCAAACATCCCTGAGATAAGTTATTTTTGAGCACAGTACGGAATACACCAGAGAACAGCTGGGAGCACTTAATCACCGTGTTTGTGAATGACGCTTATAAAAACCAATTCTGAACGTCCCCCGGCATCTTGCTGGTCATTTGCATAGAGCTGAAAACTAAACTTACTGGCCTATATAATGTTACATACAGGGGGCGAAAGTATAAATGAAGCGTGCGTTACTAGAAATGCCTGGGAAAACTGGTAAAGTCGACATGTTTTGCACTACAGCGCTCCTCGAGTTGATGAGACCGCCATTAGTGGCCGTAACTATGAGTAACCAAACTACACGCCGTACTCATCAAGCTGGATCCCCTGTTACCTGTCCTCGTTTCGACTCCTAAAGAAGTGAATGCTTACTGTTTACTCTGTCATCCAAAAGTGGTTGGTATCCTGGTACGTAAATATTTGATTGATTCGTATTCGGCAGTTAGAGGACAGCTGAGGACAGCTGAACTCATCGCATAAATACCAGCAGAGGTCATGTTTAATAATGTCCGTCTTTTATTTCATTTTACCACCACATGCTACTGATTGTCCCATTTGAGCTCCTGAATATACTGCTGGGTATCAGGTGTTGTAACAAAAGTGAAACTCACTAGATTAATGGTGAATGTCAAGTAACTTGTAGTTAATCCATAATGAATAAAACCTTGAGCCAGACAGTCTTGTATTTAGTTCTGTTCGGTGAAGTTTCCATGAACCCATGCATTTGCAAACCGTTTGTAATGTTAGGTAACATGTTAAAACCTGGTAAAACATTGAATTACTCACACCCCATCTATCCACATGCTAGTTGTCTACTGAAATCAATAAAGTTTTGAGGTCTATTATCTTAATAAGAGTTGACAACTACCTCACCTGCGACATCAAATGTAAACGAAGAGTTAGCAAATCTGTAGATGTGTAACATCATCCGGTTACAAGCAATATTCATGGGGCTGATTGTTAGGTGAAAAAAACAAGTCAGCGCCTAACACTACTGCAATGGATTCACATGCTTGATCAGACATCTTTTGAAGCGATAAATTACCAATCTCAGAGATCAGTTTAGTTGTTAGGATGCTTTAATACGCTGTAGTTGTAACCACTTAAAATACAATTGCAAGAGGAACATTATCAAGCTCCTCTCTAATTGTCAACTACCACTTTTATATATCGAACTTAGAAAGCGTAGATTTTGAGATGGTTTAAATATCCCACACACACTCAGTAATTACACAAGAGTATAACTGATTCACTCAGGTCGAGTCCAGAATGAATTTGCATACAACACTGACGGTTGTACGTTTTTTCTGACAGAGTGGTCTCAAGGTCCTTGTTGGATGCTATCTTATGCAGACAGGTGGACGGTCGCCATTTAAATGATTGATGCACATTGTCGAAATAGGTGCCAACATGTACTCAGAATTTCAGTATTAAAATTCAAACTCTCATTTCTACAGCTTGCCTTAAGCTTGGTTCTGCTACTGGTTCAAGTGAGGATGTGTACAGACTTACTGAATCCCCCCTCGCAGTATAATTCCTGGTGAGCAGTGTGGCATTTCCTGACTACAACTATTCAGTCAAACTTGCCCTCGGATCAGTTGATAATTTTGATGAGGTTTGACTACGAACGGAAACTTGCATGACTCGAGTAGACCCGTTGTCAACGCAAGTGACAGTGGCATAAGTATGTATTCCGTTCCCCATTGTACGCTGGTCACTTTGCTTTACTGCCAAATTAAAAGATTATTATGTACTTTTGGGTTCTATCTCTCTACTTTATGTTTTGAGTGCTGACTACACACATTAAATATAACTCGAAAGTTAGTGGCAGAGTTCACACTACAATCAACTTTTTAGGCAGCTCTTGTTATAACTTATCAATAATGTGAATTTTTGTCTAGACCAAGATTTGGAATACAGCTCGATTTATATGGAACCATTTAATCTTTTTGAAAGCAGAAAGGGCAGTTTTTTTATACTTTGATCAAAACCCGTGTAAAAGTTACTTCAGTGCAAGGGAGGTCTCGACCAAATCCAATCGATATTTGGTTAATACCAATCAGTAGTAAGGAAGAACACTGTTCTACCAATTACGGCTAGCCAGAATAAGTAACATAAAGATGCTCGGTTCAAAATAGCCCCATCAATGCAATAAGACAGTGGGGAACAGTTTCGGAGTGCATAAAAACACAACGGATATTTATCCATAAGAATTTTACAGGGACATAGCCATTCCAGAGATGTATAGTTTGTTTGCCAGGAAGTAGCTGATGTTAACATACGCCAACCATAAAATCAATTCGTAGAAATGGAGCAAGACAACTCTTACCACAACCAACAACATCATCATTTATGTAAGTAGTAGGGAACTACATAGTAAGTGGTGATGAGCAATAAGAAAAATGTCCGATTTGCGAACTCAGCATGTTTGATCTCATGAGGGTTGCACATGTCAAGAGCGTGTGAAGACAATAAGATTGTTCAGGTGATAGAAAGCTATTGGTTCTGTAAAACTGAGTGTCCGTCAAACCGTAAAAATTAATCGATGTTTTCCACTCACAGGGTTGATTTTTTCGGCCATAAACCTGTTTCTAGCGGAATCGGAAACGTCAATCAGCAACCACGGAATAGATTGCTGGAAATAACTTGCTGTTTTCATGAAGTGTGTAATGTTACGGTAGAAGCAAACACTCATAATATTTCCAGTTGAACACCACCAAAAATCGATCGTAGCTTTCGCATTCCCATCACATTATACACGACCGAATTATCGTATGTAAACGCCCACCCATTTTCGCTTGTGAGTAATGATCAGGTTGCCCGATCGTCTCGAAATGGAGACACAGTAACTGTCCTGTAAACTCCAGTCGATGACCCCTCGACTCGGACTTTCCAGACAGGTCGAAATCTCCGATCTCATTAAACCTGTTAGGCGATATTTTAGATTACTGATGAGTAGTCGGGTAGTTGGTTAATTCCAAGTTGAACATCACCCACAATTGATCGCAGCTGTCGCCTAATGCGAAGTCAGTGATGCAGTAGTAAACACGGTTGCCTCATGAACAACGTGGCCGTGGTTCAAGTCCCGGCAGTGGCAAGGATATGCACTACTGACGAGCTCTAATGAGAGCGAAACTCGAGTCTAGTGCTTCTTTTCGAAAGGGGCCGACTGAAAAGTCTATGAGAATGCGACGGCTGCGATCAACTGTGGGTGATTTTCAACTTGAAACTAACCAAATCACCGACTACTCATCAGTACTCATAATATTGTCGGAATGTTACAATATCGTACTGGAATAGAATGATATAATTTCATTGTTATTGAGTAGTTTAGGATTTTAACTGTTAAACTCGACCACAATACGTTGACTGCAAAGTGCAGATATACGGTTCTTATTTTGTAAAGCAAGGAGAAAATTGAATAAAACGGACTAACCAGTGTGACCCTAAATTTCGATAAAATCCAGAAGTAAAAAAATATTTCATCAGCTGATTTGTATCGGCTGTCTCTTAATGGGTTGACACTTGCCAGCAGAACCATATAATTTACACACCTGTTCTACCCCATGATTTTATAGACGAAAATCGATCACCCATTTTTAGTTTATCTGCTACTTAACATGCATATTCTGTGGCCTCCAAAAGGTTTGATAAGATAACCCGTATATTTTCTCCAGCATCGGTGACTGTCACCACGTTGAACTCGTGGATGCCCGTCCGGACCATATTTCCCCAGACTGTCCTGTTGAACACTAACTCTTCCCAACACTTACAATCAATTTTACAACGTAAAAGACTTGCCTACACAACATCCTGGTATCTCCGCTTTTGACTGCCAGGATTTCGCTTACCTGATTTTGATTGTCCACACAGCAGCTGCAACGGAATGCGATCGTCGCCCATTTGTCAGACGTGACCTAGCCAACGAAGCTGGTTCAGCGTCAGCAGGGCTGTTGCATCTTGCGTCCCCGGACTTCAGGTTGGTCTGCGTGTTACTGTGACCCGTGTGAGCATTGTCTGTCTTGGGGTTCGTCCTGACGGGGTCATTAGGGGAGGGAAAGGGGGAGGGTTTGGCAGTAGCATATTTTCGTAAACTCACCTGCCACAAACAGCAGATACGGCGACCGGTTTATTCTGCACGACGACCGATGCAGTATAATGTTCGGTTTATGATGCGATACGATGGTTTTTCCTGGTCTACGGATACTGCCAGGATACCCAGACCTAAGCAGGAAAACGATGAATGACCTCGACCAAAGCCTTCGGCTCAAAAGCCTACACCACAGAGCAGCGGTTGAAAGACACGCGAACACACACAATCGCAACATCGACCACGAGCAACGCACCACTTGCAACGTAAAGGTTCGAAAGCCACACACCCATAAAGTAGACACACATTAAGACCAATACTATTGCAGAGTAAAACAAATCACAAATAAAAAACCCCACTATGAAAGAACAGAGATCAAGTCAAAACATAACATAACACAACGGCATTATTCACAAAGAACACAAATGCCATCTTTGAATACATAATGGGGAGAGAGTAAGCGGATGGCTACAGCTACTGTGAATACCACCAGGCGCGTTTTGAGCTGTTTCGTTAGGTAGCCAGGAGCGGGATGGATAGGACGGAATGAGTTATTGGGATCGATTGAGTGGTTGAACTCCATTAGGGGCGCAGCAATAGAAGACGAGCAAGATTTTGCCAAGCCCCCAGCTAGCCACACCGAATGATGCTCTCGGATGCGTTCAGATAATCGCCGTGTCATGCGACCTACATAGCACGTTCCACAGAAACAAACGAAATGGTACACATAGTAAGAGGCATCATGAACAAGCAATGTATCTTTCAACCGAGGGCACAAAATCCGTATGGAATTAAACTGAACACACAGTTTTGCTGCAAAATAAGCCTTGCTTAGGGCTACGCTAAATTTGTTGCTTATATTTTCTGAGGCATTATCGCCCATAAAAGGTAATGAAATATAAACAGAATTTTTCTCCACAGTGTGCTGATTGTTCAACTTTGTGCTATTTGATATATGCCTGTGAACAAATTGTTCGGGATAGCCGTTCTCAACTAGTACTTTAAACATGAATTGTTTTTCCTCCTCTAGAGTGTCACTCGAGCATAATTTCTTAGTCTTGTCGATCATACATCGGACATGATTAGTTTTCTGTCTTAATGGTACAAAACTATAAAAGTTCGTATATTGTCCGGTCCACGTTAATTTACGGTGTACTTTCCTTTGTATCGTCCCATCTGAGCGACGGGATGGGAAGACGTCCAGGAACGAAATACCTTCGGGTGACTCAGGCCCCATGGTGTAATGGATATTCCTATGGGCTGACTTGAACCGTTCCAGCATTTCCCTGGGGCTTATTGATTCATCAGTTATGCAAATAATATCATCTACATATCGTTTGTAAAGAATGGGCGAGTTATTCGCGGTTGCTAACGTTCTTCTAATGTTTAAACCGGGTAATTTCTTGAAACAAGCCAATGACACCACCGTACTGAAAGAACTTAGTAAGTTTACTAAGTTAAATGCGCATTTGGCAGAAACGGACGTAACCATTCGGTTTTTGGAGCAATGCGTCCAACGTTTCGAATTTCCAAGGCAATATTGTTCAATCCTGCGGCGAAATCGCATCAACATTACAGGCATTTCGTTGAAACGTCAAGCTTTAAACGAGAAGGACACATGGATCAGCAAGGCAATTAATTTGGAAGCGAAACAGAACAATGCGGCGAGGTTATTAAAAGAACTAACACACAATGAAGTTGTCGAAGTCGAAACATACGTTCAACAAATCGTGGTCAAAATGCGAGATAAAACAGAAGCGAAACTGAATAATGAAATCAATCCAGTTAAGCTGAAGGCAGAATTTCCAAAAAAGCACGAGCGGTACGTGCATAGCTTCCCATCATTAACACTGGATAAGCCTTCTCTTGAGGTACTATCATTAGGGTGAAACTTTTGCTATCCTATGCGTAGGTTTAAACAACTAGATTTAGAGACTCCATGTGAGAACCTTTATGACCAATAGAGTGATCTTCAGCCATCATCAGATTTGAACGTAAAAATGTTTAACTCCAAGTTAGTCCAATCTTGCTATCAATACCTTACTCAAAAATCAATATTTAGGAAATTACTGACAAGGAATGATTTATCTGCACTTGCATCTCTAATGCGAAACGAAAAGATCATAATATCCAAACCTGATAAAGGCGCAGGAGTTGTCATTCTCGATAAGACTGACTACTTAAATAAAATAAACTCGTTGCTGGAAGATACAACCAAATTCGTAAGCATAGACAACGAGAGGGATAAAACGATAGCTATAGAGAAGGCTTCAACAAAACCGTTGCGATGTTTGAAACAGACGGGACTTATCGATTCAAGTACGTTTTCGAGAGTCAGACCAGTCAGCACTGTTATCCCTAGACTTTACGGCTTGCCTAAGGTTCACAAAAGTGGATTACCCTTACGATCGACCTTAGGCATGAGTAATTCTCCATGTCATGCAACTGCGAAATGGCTAGCTGGGATGTTAGAGCCTGTAGGGAGACAGATAGCGATCCACAGTTTAAGTGATTCTTTTGAATTCGTTGAAACCTTGAGGGAGCTAAACGTGTCGGGAAAAAGAATATTCTCACTCGATGTAACATCCCTATTCACTAATATCCCGCTCAGGTAAACAGTTGAGTTTCTAGGCGATGATCTTCAGAACAAATCCATAAACGTGGGATTACCGATAGAAGAATTGAAAAGGATGTTATACCGTTGTACGTATAATGTTAAGTTTCAATTTTCCGTTAGATTATATCGAGAAAATGACGGGATACCAATGAGGTCGCCAGTATGACCATTACCAGCTGATATTTT
>JTDE01000522.1:227563-250127 GCA_014338405.1 Paragonimus skrjabini miyazakii | reverse complement strand
ACGAGGAATAGCTCTGCCTTTAGGCTAATGCTTCGTGGACATAGAAGCGAGTTGTGATTGTAGCCCCGGGACGGATGTTACAAATGGAAAAGCTTGACTAAAACAAAAGTAGGCAAAAAGCCAAAATCATCAAAAATGTACAAGTTAATGCGACTATCAAAAATATCATTTATTATAGTCGCTACACCCCAACAGTAGTTTGGTGAAGATTATTACACATGGTGTAAATTCGAATAACTACACTGTGATGGCAACAAATACGTTCTCTCAGACGGACCGTTTCCGTCAGTTTGATAAGGTTCCCGTTGAGTAGTTTGGGACATTGGAATTGAACTAGACAAACAAGAGGTTACTTTTTGAGAATAGACAAAATAAGGCAACTTCTGTACTCTCAATATCACCTTTCTTAAGCCCAGTATACATATTTTGTGTTGTTCTCGTTGGATATTATTGGACGTTGTTGACCGAAGTTATTGTAGAGATCTTACGAATACTTCGAAACCACCAATCCTACATTGTTAGAGTGTTTTGTTTAATGAATAGTGAAATAACTCATATATATGTGGAATGCCAATCAACTTGCCAGATTTCTCTTAAAGTGAAGGTGTATCGATCACGTTTGCAGGATTGCTAGGCCAAATATACGCATGTGAGTAGTAGAAGATTCTGGCTTTACACAAATAGAACATCACCCACAAATGACCGCAGCTTTCGCATTCCCATAGATTTTCCAGTCGGTCCCTTTCGAAAAGAATCACTGGACTCGAGTTTCGTTCTTGTTAGAGCTCGTCAGTGGTGCATATCCTTGCCTTGGTCGGACTAGAACTCCGACCACGCTTTCATGGGGCGACTGTGTTGACCACTGCGTCATTCACTTCACGTTAGGCACGACTGAATCATCATGTGAACGCTCAGCCAAATTCGCTCGTAAGTAATGTTCAGGTTCCCAGATAGCCTCGAGAGGAGACAGTAACTGTTCTGTTAACTCCAATCGATAAACCCTCGACTAGGACTTTGCACCAGGTTGAAATCACAGAAATCATTTACTTAAAATACAAACAAAATCTGGTCAAATCTTTGGCGGATAGAGCCAGAAAAATCGGTTCAGCAGATGCTTTGGAACACAAGCTAAATTTTGCGCCCCTTACTCTACGAGAAAATAGCTACCGGGACAATTTTGTGACCAAACATATGAAAGCATTTGAAGCATTAGTTAAGATTCAAGGAGTTGATGGAAAACCCATTTTCATGCTACTGCCATACAAAAGAGATACGTTAGCTGAATCACTGACCCGCCGACTTACGAGTTCCCTTAAGAGACCGTTTATCTCATTCACCAGTTAACTACTGATTACTCTCAATCTGAAGGATAAACTGCCGGTCCACAACTCATCTATGGTGATTTACTCGTCCGTTTGCGATTGCTCAGCAAACTACCTGGGTCGTACGACTCGGCATCTATCTAAGAAGAATCGAGGGACATAATCCAGCAGGAACCACGACAGGTAAGTGAAAATCAATCACGAATGCCATTGGCTGACGAGGATCATCGGGTCAACACAGATCGATCGTACACTGTCATCTACAGGGTTCCATCGAACTGACCAAAACTCGTTTGCCAGCGAATGTTGACCGCTGCCGAGGCCACTGCCATTCGATAAGGTAATCCAACCTTGTGTGGGCAGAAAAACTTCGTCCAATCGCTCCAACCGCCTTGGCCATTAACTGACTCACCCGGTCGACATGTAGGCAGTTTATACCCAATCGGCGTCCAAAAACTAAATTGAGATGGTGTGAGTTTTGACCAATACCAAGTTTGGCGTGTAACCGTTTTTAGTTTTATTTTCTTTTATAACTGCAACAGCCTGGTGAGATTTTGTCGGAAACATATTATTGTTACAATTCTTGTTCTATAATCTGGGATACCTTGATTTTCCATCATCAATAGTGTACGCGATATTACCTTTTCACTAAATTCAAAAGAAACTTATCGAACACGTATGGACAGTGGATCTGTCAATTTAGCGTGTGTAGGTTGGACGGAAGGGGCGAGAAAAGCCAGATTTTTAGTCAAGGTATAATCATAGAAATGTGAGTGGATTTCTGTTCACATTTTACTTCGTTAGGGATGATACAAGATTCCAATACGCTCTGGATGGATAGTAGAACTTTCTAAGTATAAAATCCCTTGAAAATGCAGAGGCCGCAACGCCAGCTGTAATAACATAAAGTAGGCAACAGTAATTTCAGCTACACGTAAGTGAAGCCCAGAGCAATTTTATACGCAGTAATGACAACAGTAATTTAGCGAACAAACTTGTAATGCACTCGGCATTATATGAGACATTAGAATACCAGTAATTGGACAATAGTTGGACCATAAGTCAATCTTCAGTCGTAATCGCAACACACCCTTTATTTTCAACGAAGTCAATTAGTATTCGAGGGAACCTATTATGGTTTTGATACCATTTCTGTCTTCACGTCCACCTATCCCCAGTTCGTTCGAATTAGGAACTCAAAAGCGTTCTTAAACCCTGTTCCCGTATTCTTCGCCCATGATCTGCCGTAACGCTCGGTACCTGTGTGAAAAGACTTGCCAGAAAGAACTAATAGCATCGATCGCTACACGCTTGCTGATTTAGACTTTGACTGAACCCGCGTAAATCCTTTCGGATACGTTATACAGCAAAAACTTAAGGGCTTCTCCGATTTACAGAGGCGGTAGCAGTCAATGAACAGAAGCCACCCCTCTGTGTGCAGTAGGACTTGTTCAGCAGTATCAGACTGCCACGGTAATTAATACGTATTGAAGAGTTTGTGAGTAATGATTTTATAATCTGTCTTCACAACGTCAATTGAACTTTGCTACATAAACTCGCTGATAGCAGAATGCACCTGGTGAGATGTAGCAAAATGTGCTCCAGAGATACATTTTGTAAAGAACTGTTCCTGACTTCTCTGTGAATTAACCATATACACCACATCACTCCATGGTTAAAAACAAATACGACGGAACATACTGTTACAAAATTGAACAGCATGGAAAAATACCTAGATAACAAGCCAGTGAAGTATTATACATGACTTAGAGTTTCTGCTACCCGACTTTTGAACGTGATGCAAAGGGCAAATGTCAGAACAAAACTTGTAGGCGGTTCAGTATGGTTCATTTACTACAGTAAAATATGGAACTCAGTAACTGTTCATCTAGCTTCTAAATCTGTTTTTCATTTATGAAAGCAGTTTTCCGTCATTCGTCGTGATCGTGAAATCACACGTCGCTGAGGCTTTGCCTAGTTGAATCCAAGGCTACTGTTGGTTACCATCCATGAGCTGCCCGCCAGTCATTAAGACATTTGCCAACGGCTAGTTGCTGTCAATCGTGAGACACGGTAGCCAGAATAATAGGCCGATGAGGCCGAGCGAGTTGACTCAATCAGAGCACACACCTATATAATAGCGGCAACAATCATATCTCGCTGGGTACAGGCATCTTTCGCTGACCGGACTCGAAGAGGTTGCAGCATGTCTTTGAGCAATGTGGGAGCTCCAGTGTGATGTCTATTGTCCTCAATCCCAGTCACATTGAACCGACAGGATCCATTCTGTAGGAACCATCGCCTTTGAAAAAATTGGCAAGAAGCTGTCGGAAGTAGTTGGTATGTGCTGCTTTTGCATACGTAAAGTCCGGAGGAGCATAACAACAGGGTGTGTGCTTCTCTTTGCATCTCCAAATCGTTTCATGTTGATAATTCGATTCCAGTATAAGTAAGGTCAACCATAATAAAGCGTTTACTGAGAATCTGCAAGACAACTGTTGATAAACAAGTTTCTACCTCGAACAGCCGTTCAGTAACACGGCGAATGGAACTAAGTTTGTGCTTCATTTGGTTCATAATGGTGTCTCACGGTCAGCTCCAAGTAGCACTGACTAGACGTTTTATTGAAACCACAAGGTGGCACGACTGAAGATTCCACAATTTTATTCTCCTATTTCGTTATACGTTTATCCAGTCCAAACAAGTATGATTGTTGTACTTTCAATCATCATAGCTCAGTGATACACAGTAATAACATGATAGTTCGAGCATGTTTTAGTATCTTACGGTTCTGCCACATCGAATGGCCTTTGTTACAATCGAATTCGAGTTGATGGGGATACAGAGATCATACTGATTCACTCAGCTTGTTGACACTCTTGTGTCAGAAGCAAAATTTAATATTGAAAAATCCCCAACTACTGACTGCTTCTAAGCTGCTTTAGTATCATGTAAATAAATTCGTTCATGTTAGTGTAGCTGTCGAGAACGAAAAACCGATCGAGTTAATGTTATCGCACACCACTTATGTTCATTGACGAAAATAAGTCCCAATTTCAAACCCTGTAATAACTGCAGGACAAACAAATGACCACACTCATCAAAGAAACTACATACCTGTGTGGGTTCTAGGTTCACTACCATTCAGATCTAAGCACAGTGTCAGTTTCACAGAAAAGACAAACGTTTACCTTGATCACTTCATTCCGTGGAGCTTCAGTAAATGTAGTTTAAACCTTTGTGACATCGCGAACTCTACGCCCAGCTGTCTTCACTTTGTAGACGTCCGCTCATAGTAGAAAATTTAACCAACACTGCGTGGCAATGTACTGCTTATACAGTAGTGAGAATAAAGCCACTGGTGTTGCACACGGAAAACGGTGATCATAGACTATTGGTTGTGGAGCTCAGCACCCTGATAGTGGTCACACACCCATGGTCTCATCAACATATCCAGTCGCCCTTCAAACGATCTTCTTCCCTTCCTAGAATGAATGAGGCCAGGGGGACTGCAAGTTTCGACTCTAACATCGTAAACTGACGGGACTGTAGCATTAGACTCGACGGGTAGCCTGATTGGCCAGAGCACAGTCATCCTATCGGGTGGCGCATATTCTCCTGTAGACTAATGAAGTGCTTTCGTGATGCCAAACAGACTTGCACACTAAGTGTGCACTGCGTGCGTATGCGTATCTTGTCATCTGAACTATACTGTGGCAACACTTTTAATCCTGGTTTACTGGTCTTTTTCTATCTTACACCCATCGTCTTCATTTCCCCGCTCCTTTTGTCAGTCATGGACGAAATCACTCATACTCTTCCTTCCGACAAATTTAGTCAATTGCTCTGATGAGAGCTGGCTCATAGTGGCCGCTCCAAAGACAGTAACAATGTTGGAACCCACTACTCTGTTGTCTTTCTGTTTAACTAATCGCTCCTGAGTGTCGCTGTTGATAATGTTATTGGACAAGAGCTGTCAGTGCTGTGCTAACTACTGCATCATAGTCTGCGAGTTGGAACTACTGACATTTGTTGTGTAATTCAGCTCATAGGTTTAATCGTCCATAGTACGGAAGTGACCAATTCAAACCGTACTTTCCCCATCGGGATCTGAATCGGCTAAGTATCATTCAGCTTTTGATGGAAAACATTATAATACTGACTGAACTTGAGTGTTCTGCCGCTAGCATTGAGCCATATCGTCAGATTTCAGTTCACGGACCAACCATACGTTGCAAGATGTCCATATGGACATCATGCAACTCATGGTCGTTTAGCTATGACTCAGCCACATCAGATACAGATAAGTAACCAAGCCTAAACACTGCATAACAATAAGCACATTCAACATCCAGAGGTGTTGTCATCTTGAAGATCGGCTTATATATGTACCTACGGTCAATCGAATTCACAGATGTTGTCTGAATTACACAGTACCACTGTTGCAACATGGACCAGCTAATCATAAAGGACTGTGTTTTCAAGTAACCATGCCGTCTGTAACTTAGACAGACGTGAACCTACCAGACAAAAGGTAAGGCTGTTTACAGATGAACAGTGGTGAATTTGGGTTTTTATATAAACCGAACATCACTCACAATGGATAGCAGCTGTCGCATTCTCATAGACATCTTAGTCAACCTATTTCAAAAAGCACTACAACTGAGCTCCGCTCTTGTTAGAGCCGTTCGACGATATCGACGAGGCAAATATGCCAGTAGATGATAAATCTAGTTGCGTTCACACATTTTTGCAGTTTCATGTTGCTAAGTACCACGACAGTAAGCCTGGTCTTGGATCACTGAATGAATGAAAACTCTATTGTTGTGATCGCAAGTGACGTTTACGCAAACGCCCGCATAGGTCATGTCAAAAATCAAACCACAAACGCGTACACTCATTTGCACGTTAGACATGCATTCACATACATCAATGTCATTCGCTTTGGTGGAACTTCTGCCATCGCGCGTACACACTATTTCGATAGTCTCTTCTTGTCCTTCGTCTTCCTGGCGTTCGCGGCTTGTCGTTTTATTCCTGAATGTCTCCTGTGGGTAACATACTACTTGTAAGTAGTATACCACTCACAACGAAACTGCCTGTCATACAACACTACGTTACTAACCGGTTTGTGTAAACAAGAAGCTGTACCTACGATGATATGGATGTGAAAAAGGAGATCTGAGCCATTGTTACTAAAGGAGTGGTTTTATATAATTTTGCCAAGGATCCCCATTTTTCCTTCAAAAAACTCCTTTCCAAAGAAGACGAATTTGTCCAATGAAAATGAACAGAAAATCTCAAAACAGTCCCGAAGTAATATTCAACACCACTTTACCTATTCGATCAGTAATCCACACCATTTACTGGCTCTCTGGCAACACTGGCTACCACTTTGATAAATGTCCTTCAACCTTCTGATTCGAGAATATTTGTAGGTAGCCATTTATCCATTTTTCTGTTCTCACATTTCGTTTTCCCAGTCGGAACACAATGACTACTTTTTTTATTTCTGATTTGACCTGGAAGTGAGTAACAGAGTAAGGTACTTCACTCTTCAAAACATTTTCATTCATTGCAAGAAATTCTAGCTCTGTCGGAATGGAGCATTTATAACAAACGAACAGCATAGTTTCGGATGCTTAGGTCAATTATTGAAAATGTTAACCTCTTATTTACCACAGAGTAGTCCGAACCAAATCCCTAACACACTGGCGTAAGGTATCAAGTGGTCAATCGACGAACTGACGAAGGGAAATGACCAGTTTCCGTGAGATTAAGAAGAACAGGTTGCGATCATTTTGTGACCCCTGTGGCTTCCGGTTTGAAACAGTAGAGGATAAGGCGGACAACGGAGTTCAGGGACGTGAACGCACCCGTCGTCTGACCGAGTCTGGACAGGGTAAAGACAACTGATGAATCCGGACAGTAATAGCTGTTTTGCAGATTTCGTCACGTTTTCCTTTACAAACAAGTTATTTGTTCGTAGGCTGTAGACACCTTTGTGTTGCCTGAGTGTAGACAGAGGATTCAAGAAAGTTCTACTCTGTAGCTAAATATGATAGTTGGCTTCAGCAGACGTAAATTTAAAACAAACAGTACCGTTAAGTAAGGTTGTAAAAAGGAGTATGTTGTGTCTAGATGACGATCCAACGGATTCCTAACAACCCAGAGGAAATGTTCTCAATAACATGTGGATAAATGGTGCACGTTTTCTAGTTGTTACGCACAACAAACGCTAACTAGGCGCTAGAGCAGGATAAAATTTCCTGGCTGATGTAGACAAGTAACTAGTCACCTTGCATTTCCCCTATCAACATTCTTAGCCCAATTTCGAAGGCACTGGAACAATCCAGAGCTGATGGCTACGACCCTCAGAGTCATTGGGTTCACAAGAAACAACACACAGCGGAGCTTCAAACTCTGTTTACTACATGTTTGTGACGTAACAGAGTATAGCTTAATTGATCACTTAGGTAATTAAACCATTACAGTTCAAAAACATGTTATATATCCTTGAAACAATGTATCCTCTCCAATATATACAGATTGCACGTGAAAACAAGGCAATGGGACGTTATAAAAGCTAAAACAGTCACCACTTTGGGTGTACAGAAGCAATGGGATCAAAACTTGAACAATATGTCAAACTGGTTTGGGCGCGTGAAGAAAACGGTGACCATAATGGACCGAAGTAAAAATGCTCCACTGACCAAGGTCATCCCGACTTTGATGGAATAGTGCAAATATAAACAAACAATTGCTTTATCCGGGCAATACCTAAGAGGAAGAATGCACTCAAGAAACCAGTTGTCGCAATTCATCATACAAAGCTGGCTTGAACTTTTGGAAACGAGACCGCGTAATTCTCACCAGCCCGAGAACTTTTGTCAACGTCAGTGGGGAACTCCAATTCAGTAGGATGTCTTCCAGACTTGTTAGAAGCATGCACCGGGGAGATCTGTGTCCTGGCAGGTTCGTGTAAGGTGGAGTAGGGGTGACTCATCAAGTGCTTGCTCTCTTCATCCACACGATTAGCGTGCCTGTTCGAATTGGATCGTCGAAGCGACTTTGTAGAACGATTAGTGAACTCTTTTAGGTTCTTTTGATCTTTTGTAGAATCGAAAAAATACACGTCCGGTCCATCTGCACCTTGATTCAATGATGGATCGGAACGCCAAGGAAGTAGGGAACACCGCAACTCCGGATTCTCCATATCCGGCCAGTTTTTATTTGCTGCGTACGTGGCATCATGGAAAGTGGTCGGTTTCAGACCAGGTGGTGCACGACTCACCCTGCGTAAATTGACTGAATCCCTCTCATGTTGATACGGTTCATCTGGATATATACGCTAAATTTGATATAAAAGAATACGATATGAATGTTAGCTGAACAAACAATAAACGGTTTCTAACGCAAAGAAACGAACAATGATCAATTAGCACTTGCTTCGTTACACGCACTAGTGAAGATACACTGAGGCTGTCAATGAAGACTTGTTAATTACTCATAGCTTTCTTACAGATATATCACGTGGCTCTACACTTGACCCTCTGCTGTTCTTCCTCTTCATCTATGAGTTGCTTGCCGCAAGCGAATCACC
Source organism: Paragonimus skrjabini miyazakii (assembly GCA_014338405.1). Lineage (NCBI taxonomy): Eukaryota > Metazoa > Platyhelminthes > Trematoda > Plagiorchiida > Troglotrematidae > Paragonimus > Paragonimus skrjabini miyazakii. Next base: position 241,202 of record JTDE01000522.1, on the reverse strand, counting down.
TATAGTAATGAATGTAAACAACACCAAAATGAGACGTGTACTACATTTCTCCGATGGAAGAGAGCTACACGCAACGCGACTTCGACGCAGTTCCACAGTTAATCTCATCTTGTGAACATCAGTAAGTTTAAAGTCTTGCACGTGCGTCACGAAAACGACAGGGCTTATAACATAAGAGAGCAAATTGTTTCAATAACCATTTAGGATAGACATCTAGGAGTCCTGCTGACAGCAAGCATTTACATCTGTGCAAGTATATTGGCACCGCGACCGATCTATGGTAACCATAAAATTTCATCTAGATATTGTTGCACACGTAACAAGTAGTGTGATGTTACACTATCCTGTTGAAACCAAACACGTTCAAGTACCCTCAAGTTGTTTTGCCACTGATAAAACCATATGTCGTGAAATTCCTAACTTGTAACTAATTACTTAAAGTAGGATGTTACCTGCATTGTTTAACATTAAAAGGAAGAAAGTTAGTGTTCCAACAATCTCGGTCCATATCATAAGTTTTAGGCTATGTTGTCTTCAGATTGAAGCAGATCGATAAAAGTTATTGATGTAGTAAAAATATTGTTTCTGCATAAACCCATTTAGACAAAATATTTCCTTGCCAGGAAATAATGTCGAATTTATATCGCCTTACGATAACTGCCAAGTGTAAAATGACTTACGCATTACATCATTTGATAACTGAAGCTTTTGTGACCGGATCTCTTTATATAGCCCATCTTTTGAGTATCCTGTTTACAGTAGAATTTGTTGTGTTATAATATTGAACGAGCTGACGGACGCTTTTCCGATTGCTGGTTTTTACATTGCGCATAACATCATTAGCACAGACAGTTGTCTGTTGACGCGTGCCGTAGATCAGTTCTCTGTAGGTCATGAAAACTGTCTATCGTTGGCCATCGAACGGATTCACAAGTGCTAGATCCCGTATCCACAAGCTTTGCAATAAACATGTGGGTTGCCTCCCCAAATAAGTCAGCCCAATATGCTATTTACCCATCACTTTACTGACAAGTTGCCATTTTAATTGTCACCTGGTTTCAGCATGATACTTGGCCCAGAGCGAGTTTTGCATGGCTATCGTTCGACAGGTTGAATTGAGTGAAGTGTGATTTAACATAACTCAGCACAGTCAGAATCCGACAAACACAGGAAGCGAACTTGTTACCCGAGAGCCCATGGTTTCGATCTGCCTCAAGTGAAATAAAAGTATACAGTCTAAGTCACCACCAGAAACATCCACAATTACAGTCTATGCATTGTTAATTGGGTCAGTTGTTGTTACGCCAACAGCACCGAGTTTCGTAATGTCGTACCTAATTGCAGGACAAGGGGCGTTTACCTAATGGTGTGCTGTCCTTCATGTTGAATTTATGGTGCCGAGGCTCATCAAGAATTATCCATTATGAACATTGGTTTCCGAAACCTGCATATAGGTCAATTACAGCGGTATACAAGAATTCGACCTGGACTCGTCGACATACACGGTTTCACTGGTTCGTATACCGTACAGGGAAAACAATTTTGATTAGGTATCTCAAGAGTTCAACGAGAAAAGTTTGCGTTTAGGTGACTTGGGCAGACGAACGTATCTTCGTCACTTAATCCATCTCCCGTAGAGGTAAGTGGTGGTTTCATCGGAAGTCATTCAGCTTGCGCTCAGAGGTGATACAGCAGTCAAGACAACCATTCGGCATCTGTACCAACTCAACAGATGAAAACTGTCAGCTACTTTGTTAAGAAGGTGACTGATCATCGGACGGATGGATGTAAAGGTCAAAATGTCTTTCTACAACTAACCAAAGCGTGTGCAATTATTTTCTCGGTGTTGCACAGCGGACTAGATACATTACAAGACTGTTGTTTTTCAAACATATCACGAACTACTCTACGAAACGGCTTGACAGTGAAATGAATAAAACATTTATTAGTGTGAAAATTCCACAAAGTTCCATCACACTATCGCAACAGCCTTACTATGTTTGCCATTAATGAATCAATTGTCAATCGGTTGCGCACCAATGTAATTCTCTCTATTTTTGGAAGATTAGGGCTTGGTTTGTAGCCTCAGTGGCCGCGATAGGATCGCTTCGGTCACAAAAGCGGTCACATAGACGACAACGATTTCATGACGCAACCGTATGTGGATATCAGACGACTTCGCAATGACAATCAATCATGAGTAGTTTAAAGTAACCGTCTTCACAGGTGACCAACCAACCTTCAATTTGAACACCGATTCATGATATCGTGAGAAACCGTGTCGAACACAGTGGCACTGGCCTCACATTAGGCAGACCGAACTGCACATCTGAACACTAAGTCCCATTCGTACTTGATAATCCACGCGAAATATATCAAGCTGACGAAGAATACTTTAGCCACATATTGTCTAATATGAATCAAAGAAGACTTCCGAAATAAAAAAAAGATTTGTTTCAATATACTAGCTTAGCAAGGAACTGGGCTCTTCAACTGTTTCAGCTAACACATAAACAAACCCTTGTCCATTATGATTCCAGTCAACGATCGACGGTTTTCCAAGGGTTTGTGTGCACAAATCACAATGTGACCATTAATTACCAGTCATCAGATAACAATGTGATTAACATTCCAGATCCTGAAGTCTCTCAATTACGTGCCAGCTGCTCCGGTATCTACCTAGCTGACGTCCACCAATGACTGTCGGCGGTAAACACGCTTAATATCAAATTGTCTACCATATGCTGTTCTCTCGAAATCAGCAGACGGTGGAACGGATTTACGTAAGTGACCGTATCGTTTTCACTTCCGTCTTCATTTTCGCATGTGCTCTGTTCTGCCAGTATGTGTGATTGAGACGCAAACCCGACCAATGTTTCCGTACGTATGACCTGCTGCACTCTGATTACTCCCTTGATTCACATCTCACTTAGACTAAATGGTTTTAACTTCTCAGAGTGCTGAAACTCAAACCGCGTGCGTCAATGCGACGATGAAAAACAAGAAACATTGTAAATGCCACTTCGAGCTCTCGTGAATGTGGCAACCCTCAGATTGACTGTGTCCATCTACACTAATACGGTGTGGGAAAAAGTTACACACGGTCTAAACATTGCAGTAAAATGGAAGTCAGATGCTAGTTTCAGATATTCATAAATTAAAAATGTTCCTATGAAAAATTATAATTCTGTTGATTACCTCTCTTCTCATTATTAGGAGCAAACATTAAAAACAAGAATCCAAAAACGTATAGCGTATTCGTTCCATAACTAGGCAACTGCCTACAAAAAGAAATTGATTTACTTGGCTACACCTCAGTGATTCAGTGTGCTCATTAATATAGTCTCAGTGTGACATCAAACAGTTAATAAGTAGTGAAAGGAAACATGCCTGGTACAAATGATGGTTATCTGGAATTGGATGAAAATCGAACTCGTGACATCGTTCCAAAGGTAACATGCGATTGATCGGATAGGCTGGACTAAAACCACCTAAGTTGTATGCGTTATGGGGTTCTTTTGCTACAAAAATAAAGAAAACAAACAGATACGATAAACAGCATCATGGTAGCCACGTGAATTTGAATGTGATACCATAATGAGGGCTGGCAATAATTATGAACTCAAAATCAAACAGTGAAGGTCCGTCATTTTTGTCCATGATAATCGAACTTTTCAAAAGTAGTTTTTATTGCTTTCAACTCAACAAATCAGTTTGAAATCGAAACAAACAAAAAAAGTTGAAACCCAATTCACACGCAAACTAATATTCTAAATTACTGGTTCGAATCGATATCTCAAATGAGATCAGATTTTTTCTGATTTGATACTGTACTGTGCAACCATGTGTGGCTGGCATGTTAACAGGTCAGCCTAACCTGAACGTATTCCTTTGCGTAAGCAAACAATACTAGAATATTAATCCATACATCTGATACGCTTACAAACAGTTCAATGAGGCTGCAGTAGACAATTGATACACCCGCTTGTTTGCATCATCAAATCTCTCAACTGATAGGTAAGCGTAGCAAGCCGGTCAGATACTCTTGTTGTCATGAAAATAGCACCTTGGACAAACGGGATCCTAGTGATATTGCAATTTCTGCGTGAAAGAAAACCGAATATACTGTATCTCAAACGTACTTCCCTGTTGTGCTTTCAATATGCCACATCAAGTGGTTGTAATCAATCTGGAATTCAAGATAACCCCGAAGTTCTCTAGGATATACTTATTTCAATCTAACTGTGGAACATCTATCGTCAAGCTTATTTGGTCCTGTAGTTAAACCTATTACTAAGGTCCGCAGCTATAGAAACAATTATAACGTTCTAACTCTGCAGGACAGATTCATGACAACAGTATGATGTAGTGAAGATAAGGGGATTTAGGTTATTTTAAAAATGAATACCACCCACACCTGATCGCAGCTTTTGCAATCAGATAAGCTTTTCGGCTAGCCTACTTCGAAAGTAAGCACCAGACTCGAGTTTTGCTCTTATTAGAGCTCATCAGTAGTGCATATCCTTGTCCGGATCACAGTTTGCACTCTGACCCTCGTGCTTGTGAGACTAGCGTGTCAACCACAACGCCAGTAACCTCACAATAGGCATGATCGAATAATCAAATCCAAACGCTCAACCACAATCTCGTATGAATAGTGTTCAGCTTGCCCGAGCATTCTGAAAAAAGAATGAACAGAATCACTCTTTTCTATCCAATCGATAACCGCGTGATCAGGACTTCTCAGTTAGGTTGAAGTTAGTCTTCATTGAACAAACTGAGCATGGTTTGAATCAGTAGTGAAGGTTCGAGGATTTAGGTCATTTCAAAATTTAACACCACCCACACTTGATCGCACCCTTCGCATTCAGGTAAGCTTTTCGGCTAACCCATGCCGAAAGCAAGCGCCAGACTCGAGTTTCGATCTTATTAGAGCTCATCAGTAGTGTGATCAAGTGTGGATGGTGTTCAATTTTGAAATGGTACGATAGTCCGGAAATCATTAGCTAATGCTGAATGCAACAGATTGTTAAGATATGATTTTTGTCTTCCGTGAAAAGAAAAATTTACCTGATATCCTCACTCAATATTTTCTTATGTTCGTTGGGTCAACTGATATGTAGGGGCTTTACGTTTGAGCGATCTACCTAGGTCAGAAAATATCATTGGTGCCTCATATATTCTGGTCCTTTACTTAAAAAATGTAACAACCCCTCTTTACCCTACACAAATTTATTTGCTATGAAATATGTTACAGACCTACGTTCCCTCGTAGAATTTTACAGACTTTCGACAACTGTTCAATAAGCTTTCGATTTTAAGCGGACTCACTGTCATCTTGTCCGTTCCTAGGTTCGTTTATATCCACCTTAACATCAGTGATAAATTTGTCGAAAAGTTTCTCTTTCATCTGTCCCATAACTTCCTTCTTTTTGTACTCACCAGACGATGTGTTAAATGCACAGAATACCAATTCTTTTCTAACTCACAAATTAGCTTTGGAAAAAACAAAATAGTGAGGGATCTAAAAGTTGAACAAAGCAGAAGCCAGACGCATTGCAGTTTCATTGCATTTTCGTAAATTAATAATTTGCCAACTGTGTGGTTGTTTAATATGTTTTGCAATAACTAACTATGGCTTAATAGTTACCCATCTACAAAGTGAGCATAGCGACTTCTACTTGATGTTCACCCCTCAAATCGATACCCAATGACCGATTTCGTTCTTATTTTGACTTACCATAGAAAAATTGTCCTAATGGATTACCTAACTTCTTTCGCGTTGTGAGCTGAAGTTCTTATGAGCTTGACTATCAGTTCTGCAAGCATCACTCATAAAAGGGGAATTAAAATCAGCCAATAACTCAAAGTGAGTTGTTATTGGTGGTGGTTGTGGCGACGTAGTTGAAGATCTCAGAATTATACCCGCAAAATCCGTGATGAAATGACAAATACTAATTACTAGTTGTTTGCATGAAGCTTATTGATTGGATTACATGTCCCATCACGTAGCCATTTTGTGTTAGTGATGGCTATGAAGGTGAATATTTGAAACGATGTAAATACTTTTCAAAGCTTATTCACAAGCTGGTTTCGTTCCTGTTCGGGTTCCTCAGGAGCATAGAGAAATGAGAAAGTTCGTAGAATTACTAAACTCGGTTCACTGGGTAATCGATAGTCTAAACAATGCTGCCTACAACACGATTGATATATTATTAGTATGAAAATATTATTCTGTATGGACGCAGTCTACTTACGATTGGCAGATTGCACCAACTACAACCACGTGGACATCGAGTGCAAACACTGAACACCTTGACTGCATGATTAGTAACGTTGACCGAACGTATGTGTGTACTTGCACAAGCAAATAATACCCGACAAGTTCATCGATCGGGTGAGGTATAACCACAACAACAGGTATAGAGGCTCACAATAGGAAAAATACCTGACTACTCAAATTTCATTCATATCTTACAAAACACGACTAGTGCTTGATCTTTTTCGCGATCAACAACCATAAGACATTTTGAAAAACCACTCCGAAGTCCTAATCTCATCTGCTGTATGAAATACACTCTGATATGTCGCCAACTTCATACAAACGAGTAACTCAAATCCACAAAAGCTGCTGATTAGATTGGCAATTTGGCCGAACAGCGAGTGGACAAACGTGGTCTGACTTACTTGTGTGCGAAGCAGCCTGTGTATGCATCCCAACGAGGTTGGAAGGTTGTCCACTGCGAAAATATCCGGTGTATTGTTTATGCTGAAACAAACCAATGAAAATAAACTATAAAAATATTTATTTCAATCAAAAATAAATACAGCATTCTGGAAAGTGACTTTTCAGCCCCGCCGATCACGTGCCTAACTAGCAGTTAACAGCCAAACAGTCAAAAGGAGCTCAAGGTCAGTTATTGTGCTAAAAAAACAGCCAAAATCACAACCAACAATAGACACGTAAATAACTGTTTTCGAAATTCCGAGTAAACAGAACAAACAGTGATGCCGTGGAATGGAATAATCCTGATACAATCCGGTAAACAAATAAACAAAATATGGTTGGATAATACTGATGATTTAACATTTGAGATTGGCTGGTGATCATTCGGTAATGATGGTTCTTCTCAAAGCTTTACTTCTGACTCACAACAGTCTTGGGAACAAACGTCTAAAAAAGCTCCTGAGACGTAACCAATAAACACCTTTACAAATGGTTGACAGCTGATTTCAAACCAAGCGATATTTCATTTGTTGGAATTCACAAATTTATGTAAAGGTTTAGTGACATGATTTGCTAAGGAAGAAACGGAACCCGTGTGTTCATGTTTCCGATTTCGTCAAACTAAGGCAAAAATGGTTATCTTTTCAGGATGAAACCCTAGGAGAAAAATTATTTGTGAATACATCATTCTTAGGTAGCAGGAAAATCAGTCACATCCTCAGGTTTGTGATGGGAGGTAACTTTCTTTTATACTCAGTCACCATCTTCATGGGCACCAGTTGTTATGGCTACATGTTGGATTTAGAGGATTTGCCCGCTGTGGAAGAAGTGCGTCCTTAGACGCAGTATAAATATTCGTCAATATTTGACTACTGATCTCATTATTGATGCGCTAAAAGTCGAAATTGTTTGGGCGAATCGTCCAGTTGTTATTGCTATGTGTAGTTTGTATAAAATTTGCTGGTTTAGCGTTGGCGACTGTAAAGTGTATGGTGAAATGCTAACGTCTCGCGACATGTCCTCCTTTATTTTGACTACTGGAATATAGACAGTAGACAGAACGTACAAAAAAATGTAAATCACAATCTTCCCCGGAAGAAAACAAACACAAGTTGACAGGGGAACCATGAGCAAAAATAAAAACGCAAAACGGAAAAATGAAAACATAAACTTGGAAACTAACTTGACCACCGAAGTATCAAAATTGGACATAAGTTAACACAAATCAATATTTCATGATTAGAAATAACAGTGCTTGGATTTGCGACAGGTTTGTAGATTATTTAGATGGCGACCCATAGACCGACGACGGCTAACCACAGTCTTCACATTCAGGTACGCCTTCACGGCTAGCCCACTCAAAAAGAAGACACTAAACTCAAGCTGCGTTCTAATTAGAGTTCGACAGTGGTGTATACCCTTCCCAGACCAGAATTTACACCTCAGTTGTTGTGATTGTGACAGCAGCGTGTTAACCACGACGTAACTATACTTACTATAAACATAACCGAATAATCATATCAACCGCAACCTCCAGTGAATGTGGTTCAGCCTTCACAGTCAATTCGAAGAAACGATAAACAGAATCGTTCCATTCACCCTAAACGATAACCCGGTGATCAAGACTTCTAAGTAATACTGGTCTGGACGAAGATATGCGTTACTGATGGGCTTTATGGAGACCGAAACTTGAGTATGGTGCTTCCTTCCGAAGTAGGTTAACCAAAAGCTTTATCCAAATGTGAAGGTTATGATCAAATGTGGGCAGTATTCGATCTGTAACAATCGTGATATTACGGTTGCCAGTAAAAGCTAAAAATATGTTATGGATATTTAAAAAAACGTTATTCAGATACAGCGTTTCCGACGTATGGCCTGTTCTTTTATTACTGCAATCAACATAAATGAAATAAACAGTCCGTAAATGTGTGGCCGGAAAGTTGTTGGTAGATGTCTTAAACTGAAAGTAAATGTTTACTCATAAATAGAACAACAACGAACTTAAAACTGAATGCAAATTAGTCACAACGAGACAACACGTTTTGTTCGACAAACTTATGCAACTAATTAACACCATGTCAGTATAACCGAGAATATCCAGAGCGAAAATACTATAAAGACTGTCTCAATAACTATGTAACTGATGAGTAGTAGTGTATTCTGATTTTCATCCAGATTGAACATCACTCACAACTGATCGCAGCTGTCACATTCCCATAGACTTTTCAGTCTGCCCCTTTCGAAGAGAACCACTAGACGCGAGTTTCGCTCTTGTTAGAACTCGTCAGTAGTGCACATCCTTGACACTGCGGAAACTAGAACCCCATTCTCGTTTTCATGAGGTAACCGTGTTGACCACTACGCCAATGACCTCACATTAGGCACATTAGGCTCAACAAGTTAATGATTTCTGTTATTTAAATTTGGAGAGAAGTCCTAGTAGAGGGGTCATCGATCAGAGTTAACAGGACAGTTACTGTGTCTTCACTCGAGGCCATCGGGCAATCAAAGTATTCCTCACTAGCGATTGTGATTGAACGTTCACATATGATGATTCAGTCCGCCCAATTTGAGGTGAATAGCTCAGTAGTAAGCACGGTTGATTCATGCAAGCGTGGTCTGAGTGCTAGTCCGGCCGTGAGAAGGATATGCATTACTGACGAGCTCTAATGAGAGCGAAACTCGAGTCTAGTGTTTTTTTCCGAAAGGAGCCGACTGGGAAGGCTGTGGGAATGTGACAACTGCGATGAATTATGGGTGATGTTTGATCTATATGAAATATATTACTCATCATTTGTTTCAAGGAAGGTCATGAGAAATAAGCATAATACGCCAAGTTAATCAGACTCAGCCAGGTGTATCGCTTGCACGTACAAGAACACAGTTCGACAATTTAACGATAAACGAGGGATTCATTCAGACTGTTATAAAAAGATGTTCATTCAATTATCACAAGGTTTTGCATACTATCAAGTGGAATCGGTTATGTATATTGCCTTACTATACTTAACTAATGGAAAGCGCGGCTTGAAGTATGAATTTTTATAGACAACATATCGACTCTGAGTGTCACCAGGAAGACGAGAGTCCTGAAAAGCATCCTCTTATTGGATGACGCTCTGACTTAATTGCGTTCTAGAGCCAATTGGGTTAGGGCTTTATCAACTGGGATTACGGGACCGAATATGATCAAACTACTGAAAAGATCGGTTTCTCAAACACCTTGCAACTTCCCCAATGAAACAGATCGTATGCGCTCGGCGATGATTAAGTAACACTATCTAGGAAGTTTTACATCTACAGGCTGATTAGTGTGACAGACGTACTGATTCTCGTAGTTGGTTCGAATCTAGTGGAAACCTAGATTTTGTCCGATTGAGCCTCTTCTAGATCAGTAAATCGACTATATTATTCATGAGTAATCAAGTTTCAGTGGTCAGTAGTGATGATAGTGAGTTCTAGCGAGAACTGCTTGGAAAATCCGTCATGGGCAGTCAAGCCCGCCGAATCGTTTGGTGAATTTCATATGAAACAGTGGGCTAAGTGAGTAATTGAATGCAAATGTGACATGTCCGAGTTCCTGACGTAGTTCCATAACTCGACTAAAGAAGCGTCTGCTGCGTTTGGGCATGTAGTTCCAGCCTCAGGTTCGAATCCAATCGAAGTCTAAAATTCTACACAATAGAGTACCCCCTAAATACATGACACAAACAGCTTGGGACTGAACTGATAGACAAGGAAATCAGTATCACTTGTCAATGTGCATTATTTCTTAAACTGCGTCGTGCAATCGAGTTTTCGATGTTTTCAGTGTACTGCAAACCAAACCTCTACCTAGCAATGTGCATAGGAACCATAGGATATTCTTGAAAATGTAACACGAATTAATTAGATGAAGTTGTTAGAACAAGATAAATTACAAAAATAGGTTTTCAGTTGGCAAAACGCAATTTTGTTACACCACCTAATCAAATTGTCTTACAGATAGACTAATACTGGAAAGACTTAATCAGATAACAAGAAACATTCATATTGATGTCGAAACACAACGACAGATACATTTGCAATTGTAATATCATAACAGACAAATCAGAAGATGTGGGTTGTGAGATAAGTTGGTCTTCTAATGGTTTCTGTTATTCATATCGCGTATACACTAAACGATAACTTGGCTCAACGAAAATTAGGTTCAAACCAGGTAAAATAAAAAACTTGCATTTCAATTGCTACAACGACCTCACTCTGGACAGTTCATACAGTAATCATTGATAAAAGATCTCAGCTTGCACACTTCTGCAGACTTTTCAGTCAGCTCCTTTCGAGTTTCGCTCTTGTATGACCCCTTCAGTAGTGCATATCCTCGTCACGGCCAGAAGTTGAACTACTCCGTGTTGACCATTGCTCCATTGACTTCACATTAGGCACAACCGTGTTATCACAAACAAACGTTCAGCTGCATTCGCTTGAGTAATACTCAATAAGAGCTAATCACAAGACTAGTGATTCTTTGCGAAAAGAGCCAGCTAAATAGCCTTTGAGAACAGAAAAACTGTGATCCACTACGTGTGATGTTCAGTCAATAACAATTTTAAAAAAAACCAAGTGTTTGACAGTAGCCAGCCAATTACATTTAACGCACTCATTAACAGTAAAAACTGGCGATCATGTTTCACAGTAGAAATGCGGGGCAATCAGATCTGGCTACCATCGATTTTCAAGGAAAAATATCGGGTTTCCTCACTTCAACTTGGTGGGAATCGATTGGGTCGAATCCGTGACAGAAGTTGTCCGATTTTGTCGACTCCGTACTTGTATTACATAGATAACCCCATATAGCTGAAGAAAAAAAACTGTCACAAAGGATGCCTTGCGGGTTTTCTGTGGAGTGGCGTGAGCTGCATCTTTGAATGAATGCACGATAAATTAGTATACATCCAGTGAGAAGTCATATAAAGTTTACCCATTTTGTCGATTAGGATTAAGTAACGAGAGCAACATTTCGTGAACTAGATTGTGAGAGGAACTATGAAAAGGTTGAAACTACAACATGATTGGACCATTATGTTTGAGACGTGATCCAATGTAGTGTCGTACGGAAGTTTTTATTTTGCTGAAAACCAAATAGTCAAGATTGCTTAACTGTACCATATGAGCCACACATGTCAGTGACAATCTTCCGCGACGCATCTCATCACGTCACAAGTAGTCAATTCGATTGGGCCATTGGTGAACAACAGATTACCTACCAGTGAGACGATTACTTGGACTCTAGATTGGACAGATGATAATCGAGTTGACAGTGAAACAAAATGCCATCTAACTCTGACCAAAAAAAAACCGTAGACAACCATGGATTCATTCAAATACTTGAGGGGAAATTTTGAGGTTATAGCAACAAATCGTAGAAATTGGACTGAAACACGACTGTGCCACAACAATCCATTTCACTTTGTAGCTTATAGGTTAAGAATGTAATCATTCAACCAAAACACAACTAGTTAGGAGCTATAAATGACTGCGTTAAGACATTCCGTTGACTGACATTGATAGAGAATAGAGAAAATGCGATTGGGTAAAATCGGTGGAGTGAGCAGAGAACAACAGGCTAGAGGTTACGATGTTTGGTCGAAGCGAGTTAAGCAACAGAGGAAAGAATTGTTCTGTTCAACACTATACAATAATCACACATACCCCTTGACATTGTGATCTGATGATGACATACTTTTAGTCACTGGGTAGCTCTTCTTACAAGGTAGCTCACAATAATTTGTTGTTTACGCTATTTGATCTCAGTCGACAAGATGAATAGATTTCGTATACTTTTTCATTGGATGTTATCAAGCACTCCTGGACAAAGAAATAACAATTCAGGTATGAATCACACACCATCCACATAAAGAGCAATCTGGTGATAGTGGTTTCAACCGTGTGGAATTATTTTTATGGTAAAAGTGTGCAGATACCAATATCTGATTAGATTAGCCCTTCAAGATACATACGTGTCTTCATGTGCTTTCAGTGTTGATCAAATGAACAGAACTTCTGGAAAGTAACTTCAGGAAAGTAGGCTTAGACCGACATCACCCCTTAATTGCGAAACATGTGAGGCTAGTGACTAATCATCGCACTAATGCTACAGCGTTGTTAAACGTCTTGATATTTAATCGGAATCAGCATAGTGATGATCGATATTTTTAGGGCCCATGAAGAGATTCACGGGTATAAAAAATTTGTGCCTCGATTGAATTCAACTCAGCGTCAGCAACTGCGTATCTTCACAGAAAGCAGGCGTTCCACTAGCTGAGTTACAAAAAGGTATGCAGGTTCATCAATTCAGGCGAAATAGGAAGTATTTTAGAGAAACAATACAGTCAGTGGCAGACGGACAGACAAAGTTTTTGGCTAAGTCCGGTAACATTTGGCGCACGCTACGGACCCACATAGCTACTGGTCAGAATAACCAGAAAACTTCTTCATGAGTTCATCTTGTTTGGATGGGGACAGTCTACATAGGCTCTACGCTTATTGATATCCAAGTGTTTAGCCAGAACGAAATGAACGTCCAGTAATCCGATCTGCACATAAAGAGGTCTCGAGGGTAAAACGAAACCACTAATGTTTGAGTTATCATCATCATCATCATCATCATCATAGACAGCAATACATCAGTGGTTCACACTGATGCTTAACTGTCACACAACCATGAAGAAGAAGAAACAAACCCTGTTTAGGAAGAGAGAAGAAAAGGGAGAGGGTAGGAGACCTAACCCCTAAAAAATAGCTGCGTCTATATTCAAACGTACAACATCAAGGCACCTACACCTTGCAAACAAACATCCGAGCTGCAAGTGAAAATAAGGCGTCATCAGCAAGACGGCTCCCCCACGGCTTTCACAGCCCCGCGTCATTAAG
>JTDE01000522.1:203664-227463 GCA_014338405.1 Paragonimus skrjabini miyazakii | reverse complement strand
CTACAACACCAGGTGTCTCAGTTAACACTCACTGTGAGTAACTTAGCTGAACGCCTCATGAAAGGCCGTAACTTCCCGTGCACTTGAACCTGCTCTTGTCAGCGGTCTCCCACATCTAAAGCCAAAACCTCTAACATCTGTTACTACCACAGACGTTTCGGTGACAACACCCCCAAATGCACACAGCCATGCGTGTATACTAATCTGCTTTCTAAGGGCAAATCAGGGAAACGACCTGGCCAATCGGTACTTGCGACGGTCGCCTTTTTTATGTCCACGATAACTCCACCGGATTTCGTCTTCTCATCGACACCGGTGCAGATGTCAACATTATACCCCCAGACAAAATCAAACGCGATCTCAAACCCGCGGAGTACATCATGCAGGTGGCCAACAATTCAAGGAAATACCTCTCTGTCGCCATAGGTGCCTCAGATTAGTAAACACCGTCCTAGCTTTGGAAATACGCGCCTCTATTTCATTCCCTACACTTCCACCGCCGCCGCTGATACAGCTGTGTGTAACGGATGCTATAACAACTTTCTGGTTGGTTCACAGAAACATGAAAAGGGTGGTCTTGCTTTATTAGCGCCGAATCTGGTGACGCTTAATCATTGGCAAACTGTTCTATTTAGTGATGGATAGACTGAATTCCTTTACTCAATAATAACATGATCTCCGAGAAGTCGAACTCAGGCAAGGTAGAAACAGACGGTCAATGATGGCTCAGAGCAAGTTTTAATCAGGCAAAACTGCAGTCTGGATTTCATGTTAATTAAAAACCTCCCAAGTTCAACGAGTTTATCGAAATGTCATAATGTTTGGTTATCGTGTCGAAATGAACAGTGTCATGAGAGGAAAATGAGGCAGTATAAACCTCCCTGACTGTGTGACTTTTGATCAAAAAAATGGCGGTTTTGAAGCATCATATTGACATATCCTAGACATGGAACACACGTAAACGGCTCACAAGATTTTCACATGGCTATTTTCAATAAGTTATCATAAGTAGAATGAACACAATGAACTCATGAAGGCATACTGCTATCAATTTTGATCAAAATCGACTTGGGATGTAGTGTAAAGTAATTTGTTCTATAAAGAGAATTAAATAACAAACTTAATTAAAACATTAACCGTCCATATAATTTTATCACGGGGTGAACGTTCGAGTAAAAATGCACACGAAAGTGATTTATGGTCAAATGAACATGCACCACAGAGGTAAGTAAATAAAGTTATGTGAGCCATGGATCTTTCCTGTGTCATATTCAATTCGTATAAATTGAACATCGCCCACATTTGATCACAGCTGTCACATTCTCATGAACTTTTCGGGAAGAGGCACTAGACTCGAGTTTCGCTCTTGTTAGAGCTCGTCAGTAGTGCATATCCTTGCCAATGCCGGGACCAGAACTCCAGTCACGTTTTCATGAGGCAACCGTGTCGACCACTGCGCCATTGGCCTCACATTAGGCACGAAGGTTGTCTCACAAATGCGTAGCTGGAGGTCCAATCCCGGCCGTGGCAAGAATATGCACTACTGATGAGCATTAACAAGAGCGAGACTCAAGTCTAGGGCTTTTTTTCGAAAGGGGCCAACTTGAAAATCTATGGGAATGCGGCAGCTGTGACCAGATGTGGATGATGTTCAGTTTACATGAAAATCAAAGTTCCCTTCGCTTCAAAGTAGGTTTTTGCTATCGGTCAGTACTGAATGCGTACATCTCATGAGGTTGTGCCACGTGGTTCATCCACATTTCTAAAACACTGGATTTGTGAACAAACGAAAACAAAAGATGAGTAAAAACTACATACCAATGTTTCCGCCTGGTCAGCCACATCAGGTAGATTGACAGCCGTGACGGTTCCGGAACGGTAGGCAGTCGTCATGGGTAGTGGAGAAAACAAGCCTTCCGATCCAATCATGGTTGGAGAGAACGGCAGTCCACGACAAGGATCATTGACTCCCACTGTATCATCGACTGCGTAATTGCGGTTCGGATGGTTCAGCGTCATAGAGCTATGTAACTGGACTGGTGGCATTTGTCGTAGATGTGAGTGCTGTGTTGCTTGCATGGCGAACGGACTGTGTGGAGAAGTGGCCCTGGATCTTCCGAGAGAATCTAACTTCATATGTTGCCTGTTTTCTGCGTTCATAAGACCGTCTACCAATCCTGTGTAGACATGAGGATCGTGCAGATTGGCAACCCGTTTGTTCGATGTATCTAAGTGATTTTTGCAATAAGGTGAAGGACCTAAAACTGTTTTCCCAAGTGAACGGTCAGATGAATTTGAACCAGTATTTTTTGAAACACATAATCCGTACATGTCAGGTAGAAAATTGAAAAGACCACGTTTGTGTCTCAGATATAGACATAGACCAAGCATCACCACGATCAAAATGACAATCATGAGCACGATAATTATCAACAGGATATCCGCGTGTAGAGCGCGCTTGAGTCCTTGATGAATCGACATCTCACGTTCAAAGGAACCCATAACGTACTGACGATCATAGTCAGATACATCATTTGGATTCAAATTAGACAACCGTGCTGACATATACTCAGTCGGAGTTCGAGGGTCACTTGGACGATGTGGTTCTGACTGGTCCACCGAGATCCGAAGGATCAGATGTGTCTCTAAAGAAGGTGTTCCTTCGTCTCGAACAATGATGTGTAATCTGTATTCGCCCAGATCCTCCTTGGTCATTCGCCGACGTGTTCGAAGTAGGCCGGTATTTCGATCGATTGCAAACAAGTCTGAGGTTTTCGGGCTAGGAACCAGTTCAAAGTAAAACTTTCCGTTCGTATCACTAGCATCGCGATCATTTGCATTAATGCTAATTATGTGGTAGTCAGCATTCTCGCGGTAGGATATACGATGAACAGTTGAGTTAGAGGTAGTCGGGTTCGGGAATATGATCTCCGGTTGATTATCATTCACATCTAATACGGTGACGAGCACTGAAGCCGTAGCCGTGTGTCTGATACGACGAGCTGCTTCACGATCGTTCTGAGGATGAAGCACGGTTGAATGACCATTGTCTACAGCAACTATCTCAAATTGGAACGCTTCTTCTGATTCACGATCCAAAGCACGAGTAGTGTTCAGAAAAAAACGACCGTCAAGTGCTCGATAAAGGATAAACGGCAAATCCCGACGACCATTGCGGGGATCAATTCTGACTTGCAATTGAGAGGAAGGAGGTTTACTTGGATAGACCATGAGGTTTACGCTTGTTTGGTTTGGAATCTCTGGGAAATCAGGGTGAATGTCTGAATCAATAACTTGCACTTCTCCCACTAAACTCGGTGCAGGTAAGTTTTCCCGGACTTGAAAATGCATTCTTGGATTGAGGAATCGTGGTGGATTATCATTCTCGTCAACTATGAGCACTTGCAACAAAACGAAAGCTGAACGACGTATAGTCGTACCGTGATCTGTAGCTTTAACAACAACGTAGAGTTTGTCAAGTATAGAAAATCCTTCTTCTCTGTCTATCACTCGTCTAGTTGAAATATCGCCCTTGGTCTCATCAATTTGGAAGTAATCCAAAGCTTCCACACTACTTGGAAGTTCTAATTTACCATAATGCAGCGGATACAGAGTAGAATGTTCGTTACGAGAACTGTTGGAGACTTGGACAAGAGGCGGTTCTTTGAGTAGTTCAAATGTGACATAACCGTTTTGCCCATGGTCTTCGTCCGTGGCACGTATGCTAGCAAATACGGTGCCCTTCGGTTGGTTCTCAGTTACCTGCACTGTATACACAGGCACGGAAGTCATATAAGCGACGACCAATGGAGGCGGCGCTGACTCTTGTTGCTCAATCAACTGACGCAATTTCTGTGTGGACCAAGGTTCGACTAGTAACGGACGATGACCTTGAATGGTAGAGACAGCTAAAACTTGCAGTTCAGGAGTACAATCGTTCTCGTCAACAACCTTCACCTGTAAGATGTGACAAAGGTAAAACGAAACGAACGAAATATATACACGACGGTTCCCATACGAATACTCAACAAAGAAAAGTCAAACACACTTATTACAGTATCATGCATGCATCATACACGCCACTTTAACAATGGAAGATTTTCGACACTAAGTCTGGATGCCAAAAGGAAGAAAATTAACCTAACATACAGTGATTCGAATAAGCCAACGAGCTCAATCTTACCAATTTCTTATCGAGCTCAGACATCGTCCATTACCAAACGCCAAGGTAGGGTTTACCTGACTAAACAAGTCACGAAATGTACACAACGTTAAGATGAACAACAGTCCAGTGATGCCAAGGATCAGTCGACTAGTGTTGTGAGGAAAAGTGGCCATGGAACATTTGTGTCTAGAGAAAACACACGTCAAGATTAAGTAACCAAAACCTCAGAGTTGAGACGGTAAAATTGGTGAAAAAGTCAGAGTGATGGTCAGCATCTATTTGTAAGTCAAATAACTTCAAGTCAATACTTCACTTAAACCTTCTGCGTTAGTGTAACCATACATGTGGACGCGTTTTGAAACACTCCCAATAGCTCCTTCTCTACGTTTTGATCAAACCTAGGAAGCAAAAATGAAAGTTGTTCTAACCCCGTAAATTAGTTTTGGCAAATTATTATGGCTGTACTGATAACCAAGGCATGGATTCCGTCATTGCGCCGTTTTTGGTTAGAGAATTTCAACAAACCTTACTTTTATTAAACATAAACACACCTGTATCAAAATGCAGACTAATGTATCCTACTAAGGGACCTGATGCAAAGATAGTGGTATGTGGCTTAACAGTTACGTGGCGTCCATATACTTATGTAGTCTGTCAACTAGAGCGATAGATTCTACACCTAGGATACACGTGAGCGTACACGAACGTCCACGAAACGGTGACATCCGATTGCTCTGTTTATGACGTCAAACAGGGTTAATGGGAACCTTACCAAATGAAGCAATCAGGTCCAGTGGTTGCTATTGTTTCAACCACTACCAAGTTTGTGGACGAACGGAGATGAAGCGTGGTCTCACTGGTGTGCGGTCCACTAAGTTAGGTGGTTGTTTTGTCCCTGTTCTACTGTCTGTCATGAGTTTAAGGTTTAAGTCACCAGTTAGATACACTGGTGGCCATTTCACCTTTGAGTGTAGTGATCAACATTATTCGGAATGTGCTGGCCAGTATTGGGTATGCTCAGTCGACCTGCATGGATGTAAGGATTGATATGGATGGCATGTAAGTTGAGTAGGACCTCAACTACTCAGTCTCAACCCACCCACCCCACTAGCTAACGGCCTTGATTCGCAGCTTTCAGTTCCTTAGTTTACCATGCTACAGTACATATTGGTAGACTCATCGTCAACAACTGTAGACAGCAGTTCCCTACGCGTCTCCAGCTATACAATCAATGATAAACTTTTTTAAATTGGCCTTAATTTTGCAACCGGTTCTTCTGTCTTGATAAGGACTAAGTACAAAGCTAAGCAAAACATAGCAAAAAGCACAAATACTTCTGCTTCTGGAGTTACTCTTTTATCGTATAGGAGGAGTCGGTTGAACGAACATGATTGCGGTGAGCAAAAAGAAACAATTCGAATAAGTTTTATCACATAACGCTCCAACGTACACATCTTTGAACCCAACACGAACAGCTGATGAGTCCCGACCTGACTATGGAGCCCCTCTCCCACCATACTGAATACCAACGGAGCACCACGACTAATTCACAATCAAATACATAATCGGTGTCGAATGAAACAAAGACAAACAGTAAACCTGTGTATTCTCAGAAAAAAAATAAACAGGGTAGTAATATACCCGCACAAAATTTAGTACGAATGAAGTCAAATAATTTGGGCGTCGTGGTTAATGGTAGATCCCACGTGACCTCTGTTCCTTTGTTAACGTGATTTCGATTACAACACTTCTAATGAAGACCACCCGAGGTGGTTGAAACGTAGAGTGTTGAAACTTGCTCGTAACATTGTGTTATTCTCAATCCATTTATCAATAGATAAGGTAATTTCCAACGCTCAGGTTACAGACCAAACAAGCATATGCATGCTTGTATACAAAACAAACGGTAAATGTCAATTTCCATTGACCAGCCGGCTTGGATCTGAAGCGGCACACGCTCGCTAGTTGTCGCGCATTCATATACAAATACTCGCTTCTCACCAACAATTAAACAGGTGATCTTCGAAGAATACCAATCAATCTTCGGTTGATTGAAGTTCAGAGGAACCCACCATACAGGTCATCGTTTCATCCTACTAGACATCAGAGCTCGTGTATTGTAAACAGGTGGACAAAAAGAGGAGATACTGTATAGCGAACAAGCTCGTCTTCAGTGATTCATTGTCACGCTAAATACCTCACATTTATATCACAAATTTTACAGGAGAATCATTAAGAGGATAAATGGGGAACGGGTGGTTAGTGAGGTCAGTCGATTCAATGTCACACTGCAATCAAGTGCCCAATTGAACAGTGGGTCTTGACAGGCTAACAGAATGCGAGGTTGGTCAAGGCAGATTTAAGGCCTGAACGAAACGTTTCTGGGCGCGCAGGGGTGGGTTGTACAGGCAAATTCGAATAATTTCAGATGTGAATAGAATCCTACACCTCAATACCCTCGACTGAGTAGCCTTAACTCGGTAGATTGACAGAGTAGTTCGAATCCACCAGGAGCGATAGTATAGTACTGTTGAGCCAAGCCGGGTGGTGTTTACGGACCCGTTCGAATAAGCTTGTGGTCGTGCGGCCAACATAACTGGCTACACACTGGAACAAATGAATTGGTATACACACAACGAGGCTGCAGAAACAGATACCTTATTTGAAAACGAGCTTGTTCGCTATACGGTATTTTTCATGACTACGCTGGAAATTTTTGCGCGATTTAAAAAAGGGAACAGCACGATCAATGAGCATTCACGGTGAAAAGAGCAGTATTTTCAATGCTAAGAAATTTAAACTTCTATACAGAGCACCATCAGTCGACTGTCTCCTCGAAATATTCAGATACCCTGGAAGAACAATATTTATAACAAATCTTCCAGTAAGTCTCCGTGTCTCAAATCACCGACACTATGATCCACATGGACGAACTCATTCCTTTCAGTCGACTGAACAGCATTTCGTGTGTGGACTTAAGTACCATCACAAACATCATCTTGCGGTCAAATCGTCACGTACAAGTCCATCTTTCACATGTTGATCAAACGTTAGTTCATCGATTTAGAGACGTTGGAACCAGTATATTTATTAGTAGCATTTCCAATGACTCTCTATCGAAAACCGAAATGGTATTGGAGTTTAAATTACCGCGAAGTGATGAAGCCACAGGTCCCGATTTTCTTTCTCTAGTTCCTCTCACAGATTTATTCGAGACTAGTCTGTGTACTAGTGATGTAATTTCATTCCTCAACATTGACGTTGGTGGACTGCTGTAAGAAATCTTCTAAGGGCAGTCAATTCCCCATATCAGTTGATGGAATGAGACAGTGGGACGGATGATCAACAGAGCCCAAATATGAGATTTCGGAGTTCCTCCCAACGAGGCTTCGTAGCTCAGCTTACAGGGGCTTGTCTTGTTTGGAAATGTTTTTTCTGTCGCTGTTTCGAAATCAGCCAAAGCCCTGCCTTGACATTTCACAAATGGGCCTCTTTTAAATTATCAAGGGGGCCAAACTACGTATTGGTCTGAATATGCTTGGGATCAATCAAGGAGCAAGTAAGGTTCGCCAAACTCGTTCGAGTCTAACAAAGCCTGAAACGTGGCCGATTACCTACGAGTCGACCTGAGATTGTGTTAGTGAATAGCTGTTGTCCGGACTGACCACACACTTCCGTTTAATGTTACGAACTTAAAGTGTCACGTGATTGGTGTTCATCAACGGTCGTTCTCTTCTTTAAAAGATGTTGGAAAATCATACAACCACCACATAGTGGTATCAGACTTACTTCTATAAATACGCACAGGTCGTACAACGTGACGACTTCCGTAAATCAGGAAACCAAATACAAAGAGATAAACACAGCTGCTTCATGAAAGCGTGGCCGGAGTTCTAGTCCATGCAGTGGCAAGGATATGCATTACTGACGAGCTCCAATGAGAGCGAAACTCGAGTCTAGTGCTTCTTTTTGAAAGGAGCCGACTGGAAAGTCTATGGGAATGTGACAGCTGTGATCAATTGTGGGTGACGTTGGATCTATATGAAAACAAAGATGTACGTTTATGAACTGGCCCCGGATGTGCTGAGCAAATTTTTGGTCCGTGATGAGCACACCCTTATCATTATCTAACGGTTTCAGTGTTTTTCGAACTGAAAGCTGTTTTGATTCGATTGCTCGTCATGCCCTGTGGGGCGGCCTTTTAGGGGACGAGAGAGCTGTTACCTAGAGCACCCTCTAGGCCGACTGACACTCGTCGGAGGTTACGAATCGCTCTTGTCCTGCTCAATTACGTGGGACATGATATTCCAGAAGTACTGGGAATCTCGAAGGGTCTCGGAATGAAGTATCTGATGGGTGGTAGGCTGATCGATATTGACGATGCAGACAACACTGCTTTGCTTAGCTCTCGTGCAGATAACATACAGGTCAAGTTGAAACGTTTAAATCAACAGGGTTGGCCTGTAATGGATGCATTTCACACGTTCGAAATGTCACGTGTCAGTTACTATTAGACCAGTTTTGACCACATATTTGTAGATCTAGATAAGCTACCCCAGATTGTTCATTGTTTCACCCACTCAGGTGTTGACAAGATGTCTATGAGGTTAGTGAAGGTCAGTGATATATTAATAAACCCTCCTCATTTATGATGTGACACAGACATCCGATTGCAATATTTCCGTGTAATCAATCTTGCTCCATGTATCCAAATGCCTAAAGTTTTCAAATGAAAGATATAA
Source organism: Paragonimus skrjabini miyazakii (assembly GCA_014338405.1). Taxonomy (NCBI): domain Eukaryota; kingdom Metazoa; phylum Platyhelminthes; class Trematoda; order Plagiorchiida; family Troglotrematidae; genus Paragonimus; species Paragonimus skrjabini miyazakii. Next base: position 218,556 of record JTDE01000522.1, on the reverse strand, counting down.
ACAATCTCCCGATGGTTGATCAACATAGTATCCACCAGTCGGCTTGTAACAAGTGGGTTGACCGTAGAGCACAGTAGTAAAACGTCGGCGTGTAAAAGTGACTGGCCACCGTCGTTTGAATAATGCTGTCTATGCTAGATGGGTCTCGTAATCCGCAACCTGACGGACAGTGTATCTCACTGTGCATCGTTTCAAGAGGTTGCTGATGATTGAAACAGATCACAAGTTTTTCAGGCGAGGAAGTATTTACAGGCTGTGTAAGCACTAAATGCTCCGTAGAACACCGTTGGGTGGCTTAATGTTCGGTTGTTCGCCGAACTTGGGATTTATATTGCAAACGTTTTATCATCAAACGAGGCAACATTGTCAACCATAACGCTTAAACCTATACGTTCAGACGTTCACACTATTTGGTGATGAAACGTTTGCAACAAACATACTAAGCTCGGCGAACAACCAAACACGTAAACCATCAACCAAGTCTGTCACTATTTTCAACAATCACAGAGTTGAGAGGTGCTGCAAGCTGACTGTGTGGACTGTGCTACCATCCAGAGCGCCGGTTTGGAAACGATCTCAAATATGGCTTATTTACACATTCAATAGTTTCTTCGTGCATTTACATCAATAAGATCTATAGGTCAGGTTCAAATTTGAAATGTGAGTGTAATGTATACACGTAAGTAAATAGACATGAATATATTTGGATGAGATAAAAAAAAGGCCTAATCGTCTGTATTCATTAATGCACCTGCAAAAATGTACATTTATCCCTAAGTAACGTGAACTATGAAAAAAGTGTGACACAGTTTGGCAACAACAAACGTTCTATTGATTCCCAGTGGTAGGCAGTGGGAACGTATTGTGAAGTGTAAAGTTAGTGTTTTATCAGCACTCAAGAATGCTGATCATCTACGGAGCTTCAAACATGGGTGGTGTTTGGATATTCAAACTTTGATACGTTCACAGTTAAACCAAATTCCAGTATGTCGTCATGTGCGTGTGAAGTGTAATTTACGAATAAAATCTCACTTTTGCTCAAGTAGCTGAAAGCTGGGGATTGTGCAAACACCCAAAAAATCCCAGGTTAAATTCGACTAACACACAAAATGGCTACTTTAAACATATACCATATAGCAAACGTAAATAAATATACGTTAGTTTACAGATCAACCATGTAGTGTATATCACTACGCTTCATTTAGTACGCGCAATTCTCACCAACTAAAAACGACAGAAAAATGGTCGACATAAAAAGTTTTTTGAAAAAAAAACATCAAATCTTATCATCTACACAACCATCCGCAAAAATGTCAGTTTACTGATAAGACAGTTTATCGTGCTTCAGTCGACTTAAAAAGTGACAGATTTCGTTTTCGCATGAAGACTTTCTTTGTGTCCACTAACACATGCAGTGGATTTTATTAAATCACTGTCAACATGCTGGAAAAAATCACCGCAAACAAGGCGGTATACCAAACATGTGCCTGAATAAAACAAACTGAAAGACAATCCCGCTGATCATTAAGACATTTTGCCTAAATTGATAACCATAGCAACAGATTGGTTGAGTTTTCCATAGTGAAAGTGATGGAAAAGCTTTCATTCGTTACAAATTGTGATTTGTGACGATTAGAAATTTCTAAACTATTAATGAGTCACTTTTATCGAGAGAGAGATAGTATACGAACCGTTGTTGTGTGAGTACCGGTCTCATATCGAACGATAGGTTACATGATTAGTATCCCATAGTTAGCTTAGCCAAGAAAAACCTCGTGAAAAAATCAGAGGTAAAAGAGGTTTGACCGGTAAAGATCACGTAAGACAAAATGCTTCTGATCCGAAGATGACTGACCCATACGAATTTCGTTAGTTGAATCGGTGTTAACTTAGAAATCGGGTCCACTATCTTCAGTGGACTACCACAGTTACAGTAAGATTAGCGTGACGTGTTTCTTTCGATATATTGAACCAATTAGATTTACTTATGTTTGGTATGGAAAGAAGGTCAATTCAAACCTGTTAACTGGATTTTGAGTGGAAAGATAGGTAGTCAAACATTAGATAATGTGAGCCATGATACAAAAAATCCCTGTTGAGTCGTTTGCAAACGGATGGATCAACGTAAAAGAAGTCACTCGGAACCGATCGTAAAGCTAGTCAGGATACAAACAATCCCATTATGAGATGAAGTCAAGTAGTCAGATTTGGCGACAAAATCCTGTGAGAGGTATCCGTTCAACTGTAACACACACACACACGGCTTTGTTAAATTCCTTGATACGAAAAGTTGGTTAAACTAAGTAAATTCTCCACGCACGATTAACATGTTAGAAAACACCTTATTCTGGCCCCAAATATGTTATAACAGCAATCGCATGCCCTGAAACATTTCTCAACGCTCAATCAGAACGACTATCTCTAAAATCATTCGCTGATGATTTATCCGCAATACAAACAACAATCCTTCAGAGTTACGATGTGCCAAATCTGAAGCACTCTGACTAAATCTGTCGGGACAGTATCATCAGATTAGTGATGACTCGCCGCATAAATTCTTGGTCCTGATACCAGACTCCAATCATCGTGACCATCAGGTCGACTGTGAAATTATGTACCATTTTTAATGTGTTACTGTTCCATACTCGAGTATCTATGTCGGACTGATACTCATCTTTTCACGTTATAATTTTATCTCACTCTAATACAGTTCCTATTTCTATGTCTTACTTCTAAGACAAACAACCACAAGTGTTCTTCCCTTTCTATGTCGTACTTTTATGTCTTACTTCTAAGACAAACAACCACAAGTGCTCTTCCCTTTTCCACATGTTTTTTTTAAATATAGTCCAAATATAATCCAATACATGTTATCATCGTAAACTGATAAAAATGTAATGAGTCCAACGAAAGCATCAATCCACAACTGTTCAATACTCATTGACGCCATTTCCAAAAATACTTGAAAATACCGATTACGGTTCTGTATGGGCTGAAAACGACTACAATCCTCACGCAAAGCAGTTTTTGTTTCCACTCTTAAGCGGTTCATGCAGTATGAACAGTGCTCACAAGCAAAAGTGATTGTGTTACGTGTGAGCATTCACATCTGCCTAATACGACGACAATGACACAATATTCAACAGGTCGTCTCGTGAGTAAGCGGATCAGATTCCACCATCCATTCCGAACGAAGATATGAGATTCTGCTTAGTTCTAACAAGACTGAAGCTCCCGGCTGGTGCTTCCCTTCGAAAAAACGTTTATCTGAATGTAAGCAGTGTGAGAGTTGTGGTGATCCATCTCCACAATTAATTATCAAATCGTCAGCGTTCTGGTAAATATAAAAATTGACCGTCAAAGAAAATTCACAAGGTGATCTTTACCGTAATGTATGCACTAGACGTTTTCGGCGGCGATCCAGAATCTTGGCAAACGATTCGAATCCGGTCTTCTGCACTGTACTCCCTGTCAAGCGGTCCTCGTGTTGACAAACTATAGCGCACAGAAGCTGCGGCCGAAGGGGGTCGAATGATACTGTCTCGCTCTAGTTGGTACGCTTCTTGATGTGAATCCAAGTGACACGTGACGACGGATGTGTCAACTGACTGGCCGTGATTCGCGACGATGTGACTGCTAGTCCACTGATCGGTGGATTCGTCAATCGAATCCGGGTCGGACACAGTGACAAAGGCTACAAAATAAGATGCTGGACCGTTTTCAGGAATTTCTTTAAAATTATTGCGGCCCCCAGTTGCATAATCAATCACAATTTGCGGAGGTTCATCGTCCAAATTACGAACCTGGTGAAGTAAGATAAAAGCAAGCGTGTTGGGCCGTCGTAATACAAACATATTACAACACAATTTAAAAAAAACCAGGATTAGTATCGTCAATATCTGAATTAAGTTGTCACGAGGTCAAAGTCAAAGGACGTGTACAAGGATGTCACCACAGGCGATTTGGGCTAAACCATTCGTGGTTTTAATGATACAACTTAATGTGAAAATGTTTTTTTTTTAAAAGAAAAATGTGAGTAAACACCTCTGTGCTACCGCTGGACACAGACTGCTCGGCTTAGCAGTAGGTTCGGATATAAATCAATCTTCCTGATGAAAAAGTGAAAGAGATTCTCCATTGATAAAATATAAACCGCAGAAATAAATAAGTATGAATGTGGAAGATCAAGCGAAAACAGACAATACAACGTTGACAACGGATCACCTTTAAATACAATAAGCAGTATTGTTCATAAGATAGGGAAAACAAATAAAGTGACCTTAAGCAAGGAAAACTGAATGCTCACGGGGTAAGTTGACTAAACAGTTGACAACTACCGTACTAAGACTAGCTTGTCACTTTGATTGAAATCAGAAGCTCGTAAGGAACAGAAGAGGCCAACTTAGCGGTCAACTATAGACATCAAATATCATCGTATTAAGCAAAATGCATTATACTCTTTGATACCTAAACAACAAAGACAGTTAGATAAAACGTACATATTGTTTTCTCCTTACCAATCGCTGTTAATAACAAATATACCATCCGCTTCTAATTGTCAGGCGCCTAGAGTATCGGATCATATTTTACAGGTTGTTAGTAAGTCTCACGATGCGTTGGTATTGCATCAGCTGTCATGCTTGTGACATTAACAATCTCAGATGCAATGGCGTTCACACTGGATTCCATTCGCACACACTGAGCTCAAACAAGATTAAGTCAGATGATTGTGATGAGATAATTGAAAAGTGTAAATAACGTGAAGTGACCCCAAACGTCGGTACAACAACGGTCTTGGATGTTATTAGTTTTTAAAAAAACCACGCCATTCTGGTGGGACAACTTTGCAGACAAATGTTCCTGTAGCTCTAGTCATGACAGATGTGACCAAGAAATTTCAACTTATTATCTTTGGTTGACTGGAGAGCAACATACCGATTGCTTGAGGCAAATCACTTCAAAATGCTATCGTCTGACCTTCCAGCCTACTATCTCCGCACGCAGTATTCCACTTCACTTCCTGAAAGCGTATAGTGACTGATCAATCCACTCTCCACATTCTAACCGAATAAAAAAGTTACTCGCACGTCGTGCCAAGTTAGTGTTTAGTCAGGTGAGCTAACAAGGATCAATCAATATGTTTGACCGAGTCAATAGAATGCACTCGAAAGGTGAATTTTCAATTTTCGATTAGGAAATAAAGACCAAACGAATGATCCATGTTCATGGAAGGTCACTATAGGATCGTTAGCGGAATTTTTATAACAAAAACAAACTTAATCTGTGGACATTCAGCCCTTGCATGCACATAAAGGTACAGAAGAGAAGAGAAGTGGCAACGTGGTCTACACACACTGCGTATCCATACAGGGCTGAATACTGCAAATTACACTGTCTGTGATTTGTCCAGCCCATGTTGCAATCGATTGGCATACGGTGCGACGTGAACAGATAACGATTTGGCGTAGAGCAATGAAGACGCCGACCAAGGAATTGGCCATCGCAGGTCAGGTTCATCTTCTGGGATGGGGCCCACGTGACTCACAAAGTCGGTGGCCGTCGATATCAGTTGAGATAGTGGCTGGTCAAGTTCAGTGAAACGAGTGTTAACGTTGCTCAGTCAAGTTGGCTGTGAAGTAAGCGCACTTAAGGACGCGGAAATAATGAACTGTGTAAAGAAGCTGTCTTGCCGATGACGCCTAACTTTCACTTACAGCTCAGTTGTTTACAGATTCAGGAACCATAAGGTTTTGGTATGCTTTGATATAGGCATACTTTTTGTTAGATAGGTCTTCTCTTCTCTTTCTTTTCTTCTCCTTCCCTATCTAGGGCTGTAATTATCTTCATATTTGTGTAACAGGTAAGCATCACCGAGAACCAGTAATGTATTGCGGTTCTTGATTACATATATACAAATAAAGATGAAACCTGATCCGTCTGATCACTTATAAATGTTTTTAGTCACAACCGAAACCATCGACCACTTACTTTAATTACCCTCGTCGTCTATTTCACCTCAGATTCCATGGTAATGAAACGTTCATGTGAATCCACATAATAAGGACTACTGCACTATTCGGCGGACCAGATCAATCTAATAACTGATTCAATGACTTTAATCGATCGGTATGTTTCCACTTGGCACGGGTCGACCGGACCCCGGGCATCGTGACCAACAAATACACCTCTCCAGATTAGCCTGCGCTCGAGCGCATACAGTTCAGTTGTCGGCAAAAAAAACTGTCCAGTTTTGAAACTTTATTGCATTGTGACAACTTTTAAGTGAAACAAATGCATGACTAAGAAAAACGACCGGAAACACATGTCCAATCACAAAACCGTCCAGCACGTGACCATTTCAATTCAACCTAGTTCTGGTGTGATCTGACTAACCGACATGACGGATGAACCGAAACAGGGATACCGCACGTGTCCGAATGCCATACATGTGGTCCAGACGACTTGATGTCTACCTGATGACAGATCTCTTCTCAACCAAGAACAGAATGCGAGAAGATTCATTATACGCTTTGACAAGGGCAGGGTGTAAACGTGCACACATACACATAACTAGTCAAGACATACTCGGAAATGAGTCGGAAAGAGGCATGCAAGTCGTGTACCCTTCATGTAAAACATGTCGTATGTACCTGGTTAATGGTTTCAGCACCAGTTGCTTGTCTGCCTGTAATCAAGTGGTGACCGTCGCGTCACTCTTGTCGTAATATGTCCTATTCAAAGTCGACCTCATACAAAATAGTTGGCCCAACTCTAGAATGACTTGGGTTGCCATGATAATCGGGCAAGCGAGTAAACAATTTGCTAAGGGGACGTATGCATAATTGATGTGGACAGGCGTGAGGTGCTCACTTTTGCGTATAGCTAAGAAATTCCCACAGACCCATTTGTTTGACTGTTGTTGTTGTTGCAATCACACACACACCCCGTGCCCTAGTTATCGAAACGCTAAAGGAGGTTGTTAAGGTCGCATGTTGGCACTCATGACGGTTGGACAAGTGCAGTTGCGATAGTAACATCAAGCCGATTCACACCATGGTAAAAAAAAAAACAGAGCTTGCGCTTAGAATGCATTAACCAGCACACACGTTTCCTATGCGATCCTGAAAGTAACTGACATTGAGGATACCATATTAAACAAACAGTGAAATGTTCGAATGTGTACTTAGGAGAAGATACGTGGAGTGTTAATAATACTTTTATACAGCATAGAAAAGCAGATGAAGACTTTTCAACAGTCTGATCAAAGAAGGTAATAATCAACATCGATTTTGTTTCGACTTCGAAATGGTTCGCATGCGGTAGATAGCTTTTGACGACTTCATTACAGGACTATTTGAAATTAGCACAACATGCCCTTTAGGACAAAGATTTGAACAACTCTTAATAAGTACACACTAAGTAGAAGAGTTGCCAGCAGAAACAAACTCTGCAACCTAAGTATACGGCCACTCACGTACTATCTATAGAAAAATCCGATTGCGGTCTCATTTAATCACAAACGAACAAATGTTGTGAGAAAATTGCATCCTGAATTTCGTTCAAGCAACGCTTGTAGAAAGCGAATGGTAGATGAAAATACAAAAGTAATCGGGACAAATTTATACGACTACCAGCAATGCCATGAATGTTAAGGAGACTGTGTTTCTACCACTTCACTTCGGCGCTTCGACGTGTCGATTGTGGGCATATATCGACATGACTATCTTGGAATCTAAGCCGTTCTACGCCCGTTTCAAACCAGTCATCAAGTCAGTAGTCGAGCAGCATACTTCAGAGTAGTTGAACACTTAGCCAGTCAATAAGCCCACATATGTTCTGTTGAGTTGACATCAACAGTGCAAGTAGTCCAGTACAAAAATGCTAACTCTCGAAGTAGTAGCCATATCCCCATATTGTAGCGAAAAAGCGCTCAATAAAGCACAATCTTTACTGTCCAACTCGCTGATTACCATGCCACGTACGCCCTTGCGTTTATGAATCAGAATTCCAGTTCACAATACGCCACCGGTCTCCTCTCACACGTCGTGTGCACTTCTGTTCGGTTTGTGTGTGGCAGACGCCTTTTATCGAGGGGTTTTCCGCTTGCCATTCCTCGTCTGTTGATCCGATCTCGTTGAGCGATGGCTCGTCCGGTCGCCAGTGTTGTCCGCAATCTGTTCGTTACGAGCTTTCAGACGTAACTCACCGCCGCGTTCTACCAAGAGTTGGAATACTCGGATCTACGATTTGGTCATCCATCACAATATGATATGAAATTGGGCGCTGTAAGAAGCACAATCTTTTGACAATCGGAAACGACGAAGGACAACAGCGTCACAGCGTCTGAATATTACAGCAGTGTTCCGAGTAACACCTAATACGAACAGTTGATCCATACCAAATACTTCATGCGATCAACGAACGTCTATCATCAGGGCGTCCACCAAAGTACACTTCCTCCCTTTGTACAATAGACTAACGACAGCAGATTTTTCACATCAATTAAACAAACGGAATGTCACTGAAGAGTTGTTAAAAAGCGATTATGAATTCATAATATCTGACGGCAAGTCAGTGGAACTTATTCGATCATCTTCTTACAGTCCACCCGTGTAGAAATGCTTACCATCCATCGCACCGTTCTTGTAGATATATTGAGGCTGAGCGTTGTGTTGAACAGACAATCGGCTCGCTTGCGTAATGTCTCAAATAGGGCATAGCGACGTCTTCACATCTCTGAGATCTTTCGATAATCACTCACATGCCAAGTTGTATTTGGTCGAACGACAAAACTATCTTCTTGTCCAAATATGTTTTATCACCCCGTGTAGCATGATGTGAACAGGACAAACGCGAATGGAACCAGTCATATGATGAGGACGGGGTGTAGACCACTGTCAGACCACCCACAATACAGCCTGACAATTGTAATATCGACTAGATTACTATGCATATCTGGTTCCCAAAGTATTCGACGTCTATCTGACCAGCTAACCTTTAGCCTGAGGGCACCGTAACAACCTAGGTCGTCCGAACAATTTTATCGCGCCTAGTTTTGATAATTTCATGTATAATTCATTTTTGTTTGAACAAGAATGTTCAGTCTACAGTTTAATAGCGGTAATTGTTTGCTTTTTTTAAAAAAAAGGTTATTGTCGACTTGTTATAAGGAACGATACTCTAAAAGATAAAGAAGCTGTATAATTCTGTCGCAGGATCTATTTTGTAACGTGTGTCAGTTACAGTCAATCTGGTATGCAAAATATGCAATTCAAGGACAAGTCAACTTTTGACTACATTTCAGTCGGTACCGGATTTTATTTTGCCCCAAATTTCAGACTGAAAAAAATAATAACTCAAGTCTAGTTACAAATGTCAACATTCTAATCAATGGCTGAGGAACCCGCGCAATAACAGACAACCAAGCACGATATCGTTCGAAGTTCATAAGTACTCAACATGGGTCATACACAGAAGTTCAAATGAATGCAAGTGCTGCGGTCGAATGTGGCCGGTGATCAATCTATGGAGGCAATTGTTCACAGGTCTAAGAACGATGGGCAAGCACATATGATTGGCACAACTAGACCTGGCATGGAAGCAATCGTAAACAATTCTTTACAAAGGTAAATAGTTTGTATACTCCGATTGCATGCGCTTGTTTTTGTTGTTCACTCGAACTGTACAAATCAATCTGTCTGAAGACTTTTCTAAAATTCAAGATTACTTACATTTACAATCACAGTAGCTGTTGCTGTCATGGCATGATTCCCAACGCCCCCAGGCTCTGGCGGTCCTGCATGTGATGTAGTTGGATTGTAAGCAATGACTTGAAACCGATGTTGGCGTTTTATCTCATAGTCCAAAGCGTGTTGAATATAGATACTGCCAGTTGCATGATTTAACCGGAACCAGTAACTTGGTGGTGCAGACGACAAGTCATCTTTCGCTCTTAACTCAATGGATGGCGAAATACGTTTCCCATTCGGATCAGTGTCCGATACTATCGGACTTGAAATGGGCCAGTCAAAACGAATTATGCTGTTGGCTCCTTCGTCTGCATCGGTGGCTCGCAGCTGCAAGATTTCTTTGCCAACAACCCCTTCATCTACAGTAGTTTCGTAAACAGCTCGAGTGAATTTCGGTGGGTTGTCATTTGTGTCCAGGACATGCACCTGTAATTGTAACGTACCGGTTCGTGGATGAGGACCACCGTCGACGGCCAGAATACGGTAATTGTACTGTGTGACCATCTCACGATCTAGTGGTTCTGTCAGAACCAGGGACAAGCTGTTGATCGATCCCCGCGGTTCTTCCGCAGAAAACACGCTGGAGCCTGTTCGACTCGCATGTTCCCTGTCCCACGTAGGTTCGAGATTGAATGGTCCAGTTTCCAGCCCGTCCGAATTTGTTCGTCCCACGTGTTCCAACTTGTACAGCTGTACATGAAACGGAGGAGCATCTACATCTTCGGCGATCGGCAACGTAATACGATGTCCGACTGGAGCGGATTCGGACACGTTGACGACCAATAATGGCACCTGAGAATGAAAGCGATCTGAGGTCTCTAGTTGCATCCAAGAGGAGCTTTGTTGAATGTCCACAACAGGTAGCTATCAGAAAAAGAATTTAGAGTCATGTACGTACATAATACATTTTACAAATCATTACCGCCGTATCGAATCGGATAAGTATAAAAATACGATCGAATTTTAAATTCTGAGTCATACATGCAGATAAACACCAAAATCAAACCGTTTGAATACAAGCGAAAAAAGTAGTCCATCAAAATCAACTGGTCAATTCGGTAATAATTGAGTTAATGGGCCAATTCGTTCGATTGTCATTTGCAAATTTACTGGACTTAGTCGGTCTGTTTTAATATAAGGTTGATGACGCTAGATTAAACTTTGAAATGTTGTAATATATGTTGTAATATATGGATAAGACGGATAAACAAGACTCCAACTTTCAGAGTAGTAATGATAGTTCTGCACTCCAAAAACTGATGATGATGATGATGATGATAATCACTACCAACCGACTTTAACACATAGAAACTTGTGTATAGTTCAATACACACCAACGAAAAAATCTGGCAATATCAAGCTAAACTGCGTTATATTGGTTAGTCCGATTAGCAACACAAAACAAAGAATGGTAAAATTCTTCTACCAGGAAACTTTATTCAATAATAAACACTTGTTCTAAGTGGCACGCACAGTTCACGGATAGTAGCACTGTTTTCGATAATTTCCGGTGTAGTTCATCTCTCGTCCAAACAAGTGTAACACTCTTAGGTCTTTCGAGTGAACTATTTATTGAACGACCTGGTCGACTGAATCTAGTTTGAAGTGTTAAACTTAACATTTGTCACAGAAAGATTTTCAAGGCCAACCGAGATTGAAATCGTTTAAGCAACCAACAGCAGAGAAAATTACATTCTTTGTACACAGATAACCAGTGGTTCAGCCCATACGAGAAAAAAAACCACTGGACAGAATAAAGGGATTGCACCTATCTGAAAATATTGTAAACCCACTTACACACTGACCAGGGATGTCCTAAAATAACGCAACAATAATGGTGCCTCAATAGTCTCATGGGATTGGTAGAACAGGATGCTACTGGGTGCATGGCTCGAGGAAACGTCCAAACAATATCGAGAAGTTATTCAGCGGATCTACACAACTAAGTTTTTGTCCATGAGGTTTTTAGTGAAATCAAACCACCAAGACTCAAGATTGTTCATACAAAAACGTTTTTTGTGAACACGTACGCACGCATACACATACATGAAAGAATACATTAAATTGTACAATCAGAACTTGTAGGCCAACAGTGTCAACTGGAGTAGCCCGTGTGACTTTTACGAACGCACAGGCTACTTGGTGTGATAACTCATCAATGCATGTCTAGCGATCGAAATACCCATCATCAGTACAAGACATTATATTGAAATGATCCTAGCGTCCGAACACCTGTCCTACTATGAGTCTTAACTACTCCACCAATGCCAGCATGATCCATTGTTGAATTTAAACCACAACTTAATGTGGATTTTAAAATCTATTCAACTACGAACCACAGTCCACTGCACTGCTGGACAAACAGAATTTTAACATAAAACTAAGATGATAGTGTGAAAGACTTCCCGTCAAACTGTGAGAAGTGATCTATTCGGACATAGTAGTAAAAGGAGATTGACGCAAAAGTGCCAACCCTACAACGAACTGTCAGTCAAAGCACTGGGTTCTCTTAATCCGATTCGTCTTCTTGCTGTTTTGACGAAGTGTCATTCGTTAGTTAGGAACATCATTCCGAGTGAATCTCATCAAACAAAAAAACTATTAGAAAACGCCAAGGTCTTGTCAAATCCGTTTAGGCGCTCTGATCGGAGTCCTAACATAAACAATCGAGTAAACATCAAAACATCAGATAGGTATTTCTTGATTTTCAACCACAATACTTCCCACAACAAGAACAAGCAGAAACACACTCACCTAAGAAAAACGTCTACTGGGTAAGAAATGAAAAAATAAGTATCCTAGAATCATGTTGGAGACTTTTCGAGGCATAAAATAAGCGTAATTTCTTCAAAAAGAAACCGTACAGCAAGCAAGTAGGACCAAACCCAAAACTGTTGACTCAATGACGTCAGAGCAGAACACCAAAGTATAGATAAACCGTCGTTTTGTAATTCCCATAACTTAGTCCACGTAAGACTGGAAAAACTCAACCTGAGGCTCATGTAACAGTAGTTTTGTCTTCTGAGTTATGCCGAACCGACATCCACCAAATGGGTCTTAGAAAGTATGAGCAATACTGGTCAGACAAGAATTCTTGCAAATGTAAATAAACAGAAGATAGTATAGATTTTGTTTTACAAAATGAGCATTTAGAAATACTGACGTGGTTCCATTACGAGCTAGGCATTATTCCTAGAAAACGGAAACAAACAAACCACCCCTAATCAATATTTTGAGGCGTTTCAAAACAGCAATTAACCGAGGAACGTTCCCTAAAATAAAACTGTCTTCGTCACATTCTTCTTAACTTGGTCCAGTGTTTGAGCAGAACAATGACTACAACGCTCAATACATCTTATAGCGCTTCACTTGGTTGAACAACGTATCTGGCGAACAGAATATACGGTTGAAAAATAATCATAATCATTTAATGTAAATCTGTTTTCAAAAGGTTGATACCCTGTTCTCACATGATACTGCCGATTTGGATCATCTCTGTTGAATGATATCACACTGAATCTAATTTGCATACGGTTGGTAAACTTCAGAATGCATTCTTGACTGGTTTGTTGTCACGTTTTCAAAAACACTAATTGTAGATTTAAAATTTGTTTGAATAGAGTGACCAAACAATGTTTTTATAGGAATAGGTTCAGGTAGTCAAGCGTAACGAGGCAGGTGGTGGTCAATATTCAGTGACGAGTTGAGTGTCCACATTGATGACCAGAACACCATTCATTTGGAGAAAAATCAGGTCACTTTGACCAGATAATATTGTAACTGTTTTCAATAAGTTCTAGTGACTTGAATCAAGGTGATCACGAAAGGTTTAGTCACTTCGACTACTTGATCAGGCAGTAATTCATACATGAGATAAGTCATCGTTATCTTATCCTGTGGGAAAACTGATGTGACCAGTTCACTTAACCTTCTCCATCTACATATCCCTCAAAACAACTAAGTGAGATGAAATTACGACCTACTACTTCGCCAAATCAATCACTAATTTGTTTGTTCACAGATAATCAGTATGTCATACACGATAGAATTGCACTGAGTCGGGTGAACTGATGAACGTCGAGTAAAAGATGGTGAGTGGAGGAACGACGGATAGTCTTCGAAAGTCATTGTACACGACGGCTGCAGAGACAGTAATGTTACCAACAACCAACGAGAGACATTTTTTCTACACATGTTTCGAGTGAGTAGATGTCTAGCCAATGAACATAAGTAAAAGTATGTCAGGTCGAGCCCCGTAAACTACAACGTTTATTGTTTGTCCAAATGTATATGCGCTTCGTACCGAAAGGTTTTCTAACTACTCTCAAACACCCAAAATACATTCTCCAAAATCCAGTGCCGATTTTTATCCGTTTGAAACTGTGCTCCAATTGGAGTAGATAAGGTCCCAGTCCTGATGATGAACAATGCGCTGTACTGCGAGCGAGGTGATATTACGAAAGCCGTCAACTTTTATTGGCTGGTTCACGTGAGGAATTGTACACCAAACTATTGAATGAGTCATTTAACCAACATTCGTTTAGAGTTCATCATCATCATAGACAACAATACATCAGCTGTTCACAATGACGCTTATCTGCCACACAACCACGATGAAGAAACAAACCCTGTTCAGGAAGAGAGAAGAAAAAAGGGGCAGGGGAAGGGACCTAACCACTAAAAAATATCTATGTCTACATTCAAACATACAACATCAAGGCGCCTACACCTTGCAAACAAACAACCGAGCTGTAAGTGAAAGTAAGACATCATCAGCGAGACAGATTCCTCACGGCTTTCACTGCCCCGCGTCATTAAGTGCACTCACTTCACAGACAATTCGGCCAAACAACGACAACATTCACGACACTGAGCTAGGTTAGCCGCCATCTCACCTAACGTATCAAGCCACCGACTCTGTGAGTCGCGAGGGCTCCAGCCCGGAAGACGAACCCGATCTACTGTAGCCAACCCCTTTGTAAACGATTTCACTTGTCTACGCCTGGTCATCATCTGTCCACCTCGCACCTTGCCCCAGTAGACCGCAGCGTCGGCAAACAGTGCTCGGTGTGGCAGGCGACTAGCTGGCATCCTTAGTACATGACCTAAACATCTACGTCTGTGCAAGGGTAAGGACCGAACG